>CAJNDV010036651.1:0-14667 GCA_905221635.1 Symbiodinium sp. CCMP2456 | reverse complement strand
TTTTTATATGAACACATGCCTTCATATAAGCACCTGAGACACAGAAACAGGACATCCTCCTGCATCATAATAGTAGTCGAAGAAGAAGAAGTAGTAGTAGTAGTAGTAGTAGTACTAGTAGTACTAGTAGTCGTCGTCGTCGTCGTCGTCGTATCAGCAGTAGCAGTAGTATCAGCAGTGCTGGTGGTGGTGGTGGTGGTGGTGGTGGTGGCGGTGGTAATGGTAGTGCTTTTGGTTGCTGTTGCTGTTCCTGCATTGGGATGATGACCAGCAAAGTGAAAGCATCGGAAAAGCCGAGCACCCCTGCAGTCGCCCCGAGCCGGACTCCGCAGAGAAGTTGGCGCGGCCTCCGGGCAAGGCCTGAGTGTCGAATAGGGCTTTCGATTGAGTCATGTTTAGTAGGGCGAACGACATCTGCTGCAGCTATGGGGGCAGGCAAACGTGCCGTGCAGTGCCCGTAGAACCAAAGCTAGGACAGCTAGGATTTTGCAGGCAGTCCATTATTGCAATGCCGAGTTAGCCAGTTTGGCACAGCCTGCAATAAGGAAGCTCCTGCAAAACATATGCTTTGTGTGTCTTGGATGGGTTCCCGCATCGTCTCCCAGCCGAAGCCTGAAGGCAGATATGGCGCGTGCGGATGCAGCCCAGAATCAGAAGATCTCCACACCCGGGTGCCGCTCCGCTGCTGTCAGTGGCAGCCCAGAGGACAATCAGGGAGGTGAGTCAGGGCGTGAGGCCGCTTCGCTGCTTCCGCAGTGGAGCCTCGGCTGTTGAGAGAAACCCTGGATGTCGCAGCCGTGGCAGCCCTGCCGATAGCAACTGAGCCAGGACCATCTGCTGCCTTCTGCGCCTCGGCCAGATGTTGGTCAGATGAAAGGGGCAGCCATGCTAACGCGGTGGCCGAGCAAACTAGCAAGTAAGCAGGCCTCAGAAAATGGAACCCGCAACAAATGGCTGAGTTGCTCTGAACCCGAAGACGAGTGGGAAAACCCTTGCTCCCCAGAATCGTAAAAGCTTGAAAGGGGCCCTGCACGCTGCTCGAAGTCCGAACACAGCTCAGGCGCTAAACGCAGAGCAGGGTGAGTGAAGGTCGTCTCGATGTGCTCCTTGAGGGGAATGCTTGTCTCAGCCAATATGGCCATGTACGTCTCACAGCTACGAGCAGCAGAGATATGAGACACCTGTAGAAGAAGAGGCCACGAGAAACAGAAAGAAGCCTGTAAACTCAGGAAACCGAACCTCCGGAGACCTTGAGACGATGTTTCCCAAAGAGATCTTCCACCCTCGATCTCAAGCAACGCTCTCGAACCTTGCAAACGGCCTTTTCTGCGCCAAGCTCTCACCCAACACTGCTTGACTCAAAAGAAAACGACGAGACAAACGAGCACGAAGAAGCCACCACTTTGCGACTCCACGCCGCATCTAAGGGCCTGGTTCGTGACCTGGGCGCGCCATCGAAGCCCGGAAAAGGCGCTGCTTGGAAGAACCGCCCGGCTACTGAGCTTAGGTTCTGCTGTCACGTGCACGGCACCTGTGCCGGACCGTGTGGGAACGCAAGGGATAGTAATGTGGCTTCGCAGGTTCTAAACTCACAGATTCGTCTTCGAATTTTCAAGTTTTCTTCGGAGTGGTTTACAATGACAACCCTGTTCTCATGACAAAATGTGTGGGGCAGTGAACGTCTAACCGTCATCTGATGCATTATGACGACGATGATGATGATCGTCATGACTCATGACGATACCAACATCGATGCTGACGACGTTTATCACTCTAAGTCTGACCTTTTCGTGATCCCCAACGACTAGATCACTTAGATAACCCAACCTCCACACGCAAAATCGCGGCAGAAGAAGGCACCGAACGCAGCGCTCTGGAAAGGCAGTGTCACCACCAAACCTATAATGCAGGTCGCTTATCGAGAGAACAATAAGTTTGCAAAATGATTGCTGCGGGCACCGGCCAACGGTACTGCATGTGTTTACCTGAGTTTCATGCATGTGCCACCGCTTAACTACACAACCCTTGTGCAAGCACATCATCATACATGATCTCGCAGCGACACCGGCACCATCCTTTGTTATTTCGCCGCCTCTGTATCTGTGGAAGCAACATCCACGCAGCATTGCGCTCGAACCGGATCGCAGGTGCTCCAGCTCCAATCTACCGCATCTGAATCGGCTTGGTTGTGCCTGCCTGCACCGTGCAACACAGGAGTCTTTCTGCGAATGATTCGCATTGCTCCTCCATCCGAGAAGCTGGTGCCTAGCTGATCTAGTTGATGTGCAGGTGGGCTCTTAGTCGCCAAGCCTTAGGTATACTGTCTCGGCTTCAGGCACGTGGTGAACTTGACCACCACTCTACGTGATGTAGTAACTATGTAGTATTTTTGGAAAAGAAGTCTGGGCATCGCCGACAAACCCACTGCCAGGGCCTCACAGCCATGTCATGCCTGAACAGCTCCCGCTGTCTGGCTTGGCCTGGCCGAGTTTCGATTTTATGTTCAACCTGAATTGTGCTGGCTTGGAAAGCCTGCCGGCAAGACTTCGCAAGAGTGTCACAATCCTCGCAAGTGGAAGCAATCCAGATCCGTTGCTGGCTCGAAACCGTGTTTGAACGCATAGATCGGTGTTCCAACGCCATGATACTGTGTGATGCTTCCCTGCGCATCCTCTGTGCACTCAGTCTGCTTGGCAACATGCACGGTTGCAGTTCCGTCATGTCTTTGTTCAGGGATTTCGTATAAGGCCATTTGGACATGCAGTCATGTGTCGTATTTTTCAAGCCTATGTCAATGTCATAAGGACACCGTCGACATGAAAGACCAATTAGGTCCGATGTCCCTCCCCCTCGTGGAGTAAAAGATAGACATAGACTCTTTCTCTGTGTGGGTCCAGAGACGGGGCTGCAAGACTTTTAACCTTCAGAAAGGGGCACACACGCTGTGCGGTACAGTGCGGATGCTGGAGCAGGCAGGCACGAAGCACTTTGTTTTTTGTGAGAAGCTCCCAGAGCTGGCAGGCCTTGAGGTTCTAAGGTCTTTGACCGCAAGCGCCGGGATGACGGCCGAACTGACAGCATCCGGCTTAGCATGGCCCCCCAGTGCCCGCATTCTTTAACGGCGGCTGTAGTTTGCTTGGAACCTGTAGTGTCGTCCATGCGATTTCGGGTGCCTTTACAAGTCGTGTCCTTACAGATGACGGAGACAATCTTTGCATCGCTGCCGGACTTCACTCGGGCTCTTAGCTGCAGCTTCTGACTGCGCTGCATAGGACCCGCGTCATGCAGCACTGAGCACCTTGTTGGAGAGCCCACCCTTTGCAGGAACTTTTGCAGCGGCTACTACAAAAAGGGTGCAGTATGCTGTTGAGCTATTTATGTGTGCATGTGGAACAGCTGGCAAAGAACCGTGAAAGCTTTGTTGGAGAGAAGTTCCCGGCGCGATTTGGGCGCTCTCCGGATCTTTCCTCGTTGGGTCCACGTATCAATGGCTCGAAGCGGCGTAGAAAGGCCGTCCGGCCATCCAAAGACAGTATGGCAACACTGGCACCGCGTGCCAAGCGCTGCGAGCTCATTGGTTCGAGGGATTGGGCAGTCAGAATGACTGGCGAACAGGGAGCGGCAAGTGTGCTCGGAGTTCCTTTTCATTTCAACCTCCCGCTGCTTCGGAGTCCTCCCCAGTCAAGCCATGCGTAAGATCGGCACACGCCGGCATGGCTTTGGCAGGCGAGTCCCTGAATGCATCCTCTGGTGAGCGCGTCACGTAGGCTCCGCTCAGCACAAGTGTGTCGTGCCGGGCAATGAAGGCAACTAGTGGTTGTAGGGCATTAATAACTAGATGTGCACAGTCACACTTCGAGAATGAGAGTAACATCTACGTTTGAGAAACCTGGCAAACGGGTGGACACATGCAGCTGTGTGGAGTTCGTGGCGCGCAACACCACGATGCGCTTGTCGTCACTGCGAGATCACCATGAGCCTCTCCGGAGCTCATCGTGCCGCAGATTCAATGCCCGTTTATGCTGCCAGAGGCTGACTGCCAAGTGCTTGCAGTGTGTTGGAGAGACGAAGTTGCCACGCCGTGCCACTTCCATGACATCACTCGTGAACAAAAAACAGAACTATGGCAGCATAAACTGCACCGGCATCTCTCTGCTGCGACTGAACACGAAAAAGAACCCTTTTTGTGAACTTGGCGGCCTGCACTCGTCTCTTTTTGCTTCCGAGCAGCCCGGGCGTCGCTTCACTGAGGCCCAGAGCGAGGCACAGAACGCTTTAGCCCAGTGCCTGTCAGACTTCGAGGCAGGGCAGCCGCTGATCTGTTTGCGGGGTACATGGGCTCTTGGGGCCTTAAGTCTTGAGGGCTCAGGGCGCCCTGTCAGTTTCCCTTGACAAAGATGCGCAGCATCCACAGCTTCAGCTTTCAGGTGGTGCCAGAGCTGGTCCCCAAAGCTGCGGCCTTCTCGGTCTTCCGTGAGGTGGCGAAGACCGCCATCGTGCCGCGGGAAGTCCAGATGAAGGCGATGCTGACATGCTGGAATCTGGCAGCGTAACTCTGCGTCACGGCATCGCCCGTACGGAGGGATGTTATATATAGTCTGCGCCCAGGGCGGTTAAAACAAACTCTGACACAGCCATCGGGGGCCGGGGGCCTTCCTCTTGGACAGGTTGCTCCCGATGAAGTGGGCGAGTCTGGGCGTTTCTTCACGTGCCCCGCACATGTGCGTGTGTGTGTGTGTGTGTGTCGGTCAATGTTGAAGCATTCGCAAGGCTGAGCGAAGAGTCGTCGAGATCTGTACAGTGCCTGCCGAACGACTGATTACTTCATTACTTCGCTGTTGTATCTGGGGTTGGAGAGAGGTACAGCCACTTCGCTTGCAGCCTCGCAGTCACCGCACAGCGAGCTTTCGCAAGTGCAGGCCTGGGGCCTTGCATGGCCTTCATGAAAGCTATCGCCAGTCCACAAAAATCACGAGTAAGTGCCAAGACCCTCACCGTCACCACCATCACCGTCACCATCGCTACCACAATCAAACGCGTTATCATCGTTAGCATCATCACCACTACTACCACCACCACCATCAGAATCATCATCAGCATCATCAGCATCATAGCCATATGAAGATCGTTTGACAGTGATCGCGACCTCCGAGGTGCATCGTCGTTAGTGCGGCTGATGCAGTGGATGGATGCGTCCAAGGCACTGTTGGCGGAAGCGCCGTACTCGTATGATCCAGACATGCTCCGACGGTTATTCGTCGGCCAGGGCCGCGTTCTGTTCAGCCAGAACTTCCCCGGAACTGCTCCCAAAGGCTGCGCTGATCTGAGCTGTCGTACCTGTTACTGTCGTGGGACAGACTGGAACGGCCTGATTGTCCGATTCTCTAGGCAAATGGTTTGGCATCTTCAGGTGCCATCAGCCTCAAGGTCCTGCCCGAGATGGATAAACTTCCAGAGGCCACGTGAGCAAATGGGCAACCCCTCAAGGGTGAGGTCTTTGGCCTCTCAAGCAGGATGTGCAGCGAGATCTTGCCGCCGTGACGCTGAAACAGGCGACCGGCCAGGCGTGGGCATGAGTGAGCGAGCCTGGCAGCTCGTAGACATCGGCGCAACTCAGACAAGCTGATTTTGTGAAGTCTTACCCAGTCTTGTCGGGCGTGTTCTCACATTGGCCAAGCATGTGCAAACAGTTCACGAGTTCCATGACTCTAGGAAGGAAGCGCAGATACACAGGTACTGTAGTGATTGAAACTACGTAACTCTGCGCCAGGAGCCCGCGCAGTCAAGGCAGGAAGCACCTGCACCTGGTGAGGAGGTGGGCCTTTCTGGAATCCAATTTCACAAGTAGATTGGAGTCTGCAACATTTGCCGTCGGAGATTTGCCCGCCCTTGCTCAGTTTGTGCAAAAACACAACACGACTTCAGACTTCAGACTTACCCGGGATTCTGCGAGCTAGTGGGCCAGAAGAGGGTCCACCAAGAAGTACTTCCCCCTGAAGCCCTAAGCCCTTATCCCCACAACCCTAAATCCAGAAACCCTCAAGCCCCCAAATGCGAGATCCATAACTGCATAGACCCCAAAGCTTCTTCGGCACAGGTGGGGAGGCCACGGCGTTCGCGCTCCGTGACCAGCCTCACCCGTGAGCCGCGGGCGGCTGCGGCACCACTCCCGGCCCCTCGGTTTAGGGTTTAGGGTTTAGGGTTTAGGGTTTACATAGAAATCTGTAGAAACGCTAAATGCAGATAAATAAGATGCATGCGACACGGCAGAAGCCGAATCTGTAACGGTTCCACATCCCAAAACGCCGTGTTCCCACCACTCTCCCGAAGGGTTTCGCAGTGTCAATGGAAGCTCGAGAGCTCAAGATTCTCAACAACACGAGTGAAAACACCCCGCATGTACTGTAAGAAGGAGTTCAGCCCCTCATGTTCTCTGATTATACTATGTCTTTCGAACCCTCATGAACATCCTGCAGACTTTGCCATGGAATGCATGCAGGAACAGGACAGACTTGAGTTCTCTGAGACTCTGGCCCCCCAAATTTAGAGTAAACTTGTCCTGCCAAAATCTTGCTAGTCATCGTGGTTGAAGCCACTGCTGCACATCCTCATAAGCACCCAAAACAATCGCGGGCTCGCTTGGCTCGATGGTCCTGCTTACAGACATAATGATAAAGCAGGGACCATCGAAATCGTACGTAACAAACTCAGACTTTATATGCAGACTTTCTGGAAGCCTTCAGTTCAATTTCGCAATTCGTGCGACGATGTCAGGTTGTATTCATGAAGGGGTTTGAAAGAAGTGCTAAATATCGATCCGGAGCATTCTATGTTTTTGCGCGGAAAATAGTATGTACCATTGCAGGGGGTCGTTTTAACAGTGGGGGAAGAGACTGAAATTCTTGTCGGCCTCCGTGCCTGCCTGTCTGTTTGTCTGTCTGTCGGTCTGTCTGTGCACGCAAGTAAGTAAGCAAGCAATTATGTGCGTGTGTGTGTAGAAATGTATGGATGTGTGTGTGTGTGCGCATGTACGTACGTATGTATCTGTGCAGGTATGTGTGTTTGCGTATGTATGTATGTATGTATGTATGTATGTATGTATGTACGTACGTATGTATGTGTGTATGTGTGTATGTATGTATGTATGTATGTATGTATGTATGTATGTATGTATGTATGTATGTCACACGCAACTGAATAAACCAATATCCTACAGGTAGACATATTAACATGTGTATGGGCATATAGAACAAGTTTCAAGATGGTTGGATATGTATTCTACCAAAAGAGCTCCATATAGCCTTTCCTTTTGGCCCTAAGGAGTGGGCAAGACTGGAAATCCAGAAAACCTTCGGGCTGTCCCTGCACAGTTTGTTCTTTGCGGCTTGGTCCAGCCAAGCACATGCGAGATGAGTTGCTGAGTTGTTCTACCATAGCAAGGTCCTTTATCTACAGACCCAGACGAGCAACGCGTACCCGCTCCATGAAGCAGTCCAGATTGGTTTGCGTAAGTGGCGAGATCTGAAACCTGCACAACCTAGCTGATCTTGCCCGCCGGAGCTGTTACGATGAATCGAGCTCTTGATTCTTGAAGCCCGACCTGCCCCACCAAGTGTCTATGCTTGCCAGCGAATGAAAGCAGAGCAAGAGCGGAAACAGCATGCACTGCACCGGACATTCACTCAATGATCTTGCGCTCGAAGCACCGATGCAGAAATGGCAGGCACTATGCATCCCTTGGCGACCCACTAAATCGAAGCACCCTGACATCGCAGAAGTGCAGAGCTCAGTTCGGGTCTAGTCGTAGTCCCTCCTCGTCTGAACGACTTGCTTAAGTCCCCTTCGCCAGCCGAGGTTCGGTCGCTTCCTGCGAGACTGTGGCCTGCTAGCCATCGAGGACTGATGCCCGAGGGCACCGCGAGAGCTGCGAACACTGTGTACAACGCATCACAAGGTTCCGCACAGCACTGAAACCTGAAGCCGTCACCTCGCAAGGCCGACGGCCCAGTTTCCTTCGACTTCGCGCCGGAAGGCCCCACGCGTGGTAGTGGCAGGGACTCTCGCTTCTGCTGTCCTCACGTGAGCATCCCCAGCTTGTGCATTAGTGCGGAGAGGTCGCCGTGCCAGTGTGCGACGACCATCGAAATCAGGCCGAGTGTGGATGTTTGTTGTCTGCTGTGGGCACATAGATGCCAGCGCTAAAGTGCAGAAGCCGTACCAATTCCGTCCTAACGAAACAGTGTTTCAGGCAGGTCCAAAAGCTTTGGGGATTGTGGTGTTATGACGCGAGATGTCTCGTGAATGACGCATCTCCTTCCAGGCCAGGAGTCAGCCACGGGCCGGCACCTCATACTGTTCTTGCACTGTAAGGAAGGACCGTTGCAGCAGCATACGGTACTTGACTAATTTCCAAATTCGCTTTTTGCTGTTGCTTCTGTTAATGCTACTGCCATGTTTGTCGATGCGAAAAGTCACTGTTCCTTTTTTCCTCCCCGGTGCTGCTACCAATTCCCTTGGCGAGGCCTCGCCCGCTCGAACTCCGCCGGGGCGCTCCGCCGGAGTTCCTTCGGGGGCCGCACAGGCCCACGAGGCTCGCGTGGGGTTTGGGAAATTTTGGGAAGGCGCGGGCCCGGACATCCTTCTGCGCCAGGAAGCATCGGGCTCGGTGATGGTGCTGCGTCCGGGCCTTTTCTTCTGCATGGTCGTGTGCGCCATCATGCCACTTCAACTTGGACTCATTTGGGCTCCGAAAAGGTCTTCCTCTCGACGGGCCTCCTTTGCCGTCTCCTCTGCACAGGCGGAAGAGAATCGTCCTGACAGAAGGTTCTAATGATCTCATCACGACCTGGACATTGATTCATTTCGTGACTGATCACGGCTTGTTCGGGTCTGGGACTGCCCTCCGATCTCCGATGCTGGCGCAAAGACGAGTCCTGATGCAGCTTCCACGTGAATGCCATCTGTCCTTGACAGGCAGCACAGGCCAACGTGCAACTTCCTTTGAGGGCCTCTCTCTCGGCTGTCTTGCATGCGTCACCGCTTGCAAGCAAGTGTACAGTAGTCCCGGTACTTTAGCCCTCGCTTGTCCGACTGCAATCTTCATACTTATTCATCACCGACGTTCCAGGTTGTGTTACGGGAAAGCTATGGGCGTTTATTGTGTTTCTGTACGTACCTCTGATGCGAAATACTGTCCATATCGCTCCTCCTACCAAACACGATAGTTCAACTATCCGTAGAGTAGCATCTCTCCGGTGCTCTTTCTGTGTCTATGCCCACGATGCTATCGATATTTCATTGGCCTAACAGTTTTACGCGGAGACACACGTGCATGCTGTGGAGCAATCTGCTGAAAGACTCGGTTGATTGCTAAGTATATGCACTCAAACGCTCGTGCTACATGCAGAGCATTCTCGTGCTAGGGATTCCAAACACAACATGAAGCATCCCAGTGATAAGTGCACGAAAAGTTGGCGGTAGAGGAGAGGCTAGAGTGCTTAGAGTGCCATGGCAAGGTGTCTGCACTTGGCGTACATGTCTAAGCTGCAGACCGTCGACTATGAAGTGCAAGCATCGATCTCAAACCCCAATCCGAGAAACGAGTGCTCTTGTGCAGGACAGCAGTGCACACGTCAGGTCTTCCCGGTTCCGCCACTGACCCAAGTAGAGGTTGACCTGATCTTCGTGCAGGCAGAGACAGCGCGCAATGCGTGTGCTGAGTCGGAGTCCTGTTGTCGACCTTTCAGTCACCGGCCGGAGCGCGACTGAGCTTTCGTCTGCGAGCCGAGAGAGCGGAGAGGCTACCAGACCGGTGGACACCCCTGAACGCCGGAAGTCCGTCGTGCAGGCAGGTGATTTGGATGGGGCACCAGATCGTGTGTGCGTGTGTGTGTGTGTGTTGTGTGTGTGTGTGTGCGGCTGTGCGTGTCCTGGGTTGATGATATGCACATATCACAGCTACGACCAGCAAGAGGTTGCAGATACAAGTGACAAATATGGAGGAGTGAATCAAGTTGTCGTCTTGGCCTGCTTCTGCCGATGGCTGAGCATTTGCGAATTCGAGGCTGTTAAAATCAAGAGATATCAAGCGGATCATGCCAGCCAGATATTCTCAAGAGACTCCGAGCAACCTGAAAATCACAGGCATCCATGCACAGCCGTGCTAGACGCAGTTCAAGCTCGCCACAAGGGTATCCCTGTGTCGTCCTGGGCCATGGGGCAAAGTCATGCAGCTATCGTGCTTGCGGACTCCAGTCGACTGCAGCGCCGGCAGCTGCGTCAAAGCACAGGTACGACCAGCGAGCAGAGTGCCAGGCATGAGTCAGATCAGTTCATCAGTCAGATGGTATCACGACTTCAGGTGTCGGGCCCGTCGGGACACTGCATCCATAAGTCCAGAAAATTTCATGAAGCTCCGCAATGTCTGATGAGAGTCGGTGATGTTGGTCCGATCCAGCTAAGGTCGCAGATGCTAACTGGAAGCTGCAACAATGGCGCGGGGACATCAGCAGAAGCTTTGGCAAAAATTGACTAACTTAGAACATGATGCCAAAACTGAACCTCAAGATCTGAACAGTCAGAAACTCGGCAGCTGATTCTCTGCTTGAAGCGCCGCTACTCCAAGGAGACTACTTTGAGGAGGAGATCGTGCCACAATCCCCCCGGACCATCCTTCCCCTGGCAAGGATCGCGGCAAGGAGCCGCTGCCAGCGATGAGCTTCCTAAGTACCTGGCGCTGATGATTCAAACCTCCTGCGAGTCTCAGGGGCCACGGCTTCCTGTCCGGTGCAGAGTTGGCGGGCGTTGATGCTGCGCATGTCGATGCAGGGAAGGTGGCACGAGTAGTGCTACGCCACATCATGTAGAATCATGCAACATTCGTTGCTCTTGCATCACTTGCGAGCACTGCATGCAATTAGCACGGATGCCTCCGACGACGCTCCAACACTCTTTGACGGCTTGTGGCGAGGCCGGTGAAGCAAAGACTGTGGCGGTGGATGTTGCGCCCATACCAGGCTTGATTTTTCGAACATGCACTTCCTTCTCGTCTAGTGCTCTGCTCTGCTTTCAGCTGGACGCAGGATATGATCCCTCGTCGATTGCCGGCTGGCGTCTGCATCCGCCGTCTTCGGACCAGGCCGAGGCCATCAACCGGCTGTGGCCGCGTAACAGAACCCAGGAGCGTCCGACTGTCCTTGTTACCGTCTGGTCTGCATGTCACCTGTGGGTCTCTGGGCCCCTGGTATGCCCCGGCATAGCCCCGGCATAGCCCGGCGGCCCGGGGTCTGAGTCCAGGCAGAGGCCGCCTCGGACAGCGCCTTCCAGACTGCAGCCGTGGTCGAGCCCGACCCCATCTTTGATTCTGTGCCGCGGCCTGCACATGCCTGCACTCCTCAATTCTGCAGACCTTATATAGCCTTATATAGCCTTATGCCCATGATGGACAAGCAGTCGATTGAAACACCTCGGTGCCTTCAGGTCTTTCCAGAGAAACCCCTGCCTGGACGCCCACAGCACCAAATGGTGCCAAAGGATGTGGCTGCTGCGGGGCAGGTGCACGTGGGCGTGCAGCATCCTGGCAGCACGACGGCGGAGCTTTTGCTCTTCGGCCCCTCCTCGAGTAGACTTTTGGTTGAAAAAACGCGAGGACACGGCCAGAGGAGGTCGAGCTCCACGAAAGCAGCAACCAGCGCTTTGCGCGTGAAGCAGTTGCCAGGCTCAGAGATTGAAAAACACGGTAAGTTGTTGAGTCTGTCACACCTTTCTATGACAAGCAGTGACAGCCAGAGACAAGGGGCTGGGGGGAAGGCTTAGAGCATGTTAAAGCAGGGTCTGTGAGCAGCCGACAGGATTGGGCTGGTGCCGCTGACCATTTGTGATGCTGCCGCGTGCCCAGAATTCAGACTGCAACGATGCCAAGTGGAGCCTTGTCTGAAGCAACAGATGTTTTTACCACCATGGCCAACCCACTCAACGATACCCTGCAGTTGCCATTTTTCGGTGCAGTTGTGGGTAGTCTAGCTGCAGCTTTCTAATCTGAGTTGTTGACGCTAAGGACTGTCCATGTCCCCGGGAAACATCCATGCATGCGAATCATAGCTTGCCGACGTCTTCCAGGCGGAAAGTTGCTGGCGATGTGATGTAGTCGTGACAAATCATAGCTTGAGCAGATGCGATGACAGTGGTACGGCCGTAAACCACATCGTGCTGAGGGAGTTGATTCGAGGTAATTTTGCGCACTTATCAGTTCGCACTAGAGTCACTAGATACTAGCTGAAGGTCTTGTATGCTTGTTGGCCGCTTGCGCAAATACCACCACCACCGCCACCGCCACCACGACCACGACCGCCGCCGCCGCCGCCACCGCCGCAACCACAACCACAGCCACAACGACAACGTCAACGTGAACATATCTACTCGTAACAGGAGCAACAGCAACAATACCAATAAGAGCAACACATCAACTTCACTGAGGAACTCTTGCCACATTTCAAAGCGATCGAAGAAAGTTATGTCCTGACTCCTGTACCCTGTACTCTTTAAAGCCAAAGCCCGGTGAACTACACTAGCACAACCACTGACTATTGTCGCGATTGGCCCGCAAGTGAGCTTCAAGGCCCAGACTGCTGCGTACAACTCTGCGCGTTGTGAGGAAGGATCAGTTCCCGGAAGCACACACGCCTTCAAGAAAACACCTGGTGCGATGACTGCTGCTGCTGCGGAAACTCGCAGCGCACGCCACCGCTCGTGGTAGGCGTAGGCTGACCCATCCACGAAAACTGCGCCATCAGCTGACACTCGATTGTTTGTCGGCGGCAAATGTGTGAGCGAGTGCTCGTCACGTCGGGTTCGGGCGATGTCAAGAAGATGCCGGTCGACCACGTAAGCGAACGCTTTGAGCCGCGAGCTGGCCTCGTTTGTTCGTACAAAAAGGGAAATGCTTTAGATGCTCATGATCTTCTCTGCTTGCGCCACATGGGCAGGATTCTGTGTCACATAACCCGGCCTCTTTTGAACGAGGGCCTGTGTAAACCGCCCCAGAAACAACGGCTTCAAGGATCGCCTTCGTGTGACAATTATCTTGGGGATGTCGTTGCAGAAAAGGCTGGAGAAATTCAAAATCTGAATGTGCTCGGAAATCGCTGTCGCAAAGGAACCGTGTCAGAAGCCGCTCAATGCCTGGCACGTTTTCTTCCGCATGTTTTTAACTGCTTGTTTGAGCAACACCCTTCTGAAATGGTACTCCAGGATCTCACGAACAAAAACTGGTTACTTCCTGCAGCTAGCACAAGAGAACCGCGAGTAGCAGAATCAACCGCTAGCCAGGCTTACCGGATCAGGAATACTTGCACTCAACTCTCGGCACAAGAAGGCAAATACTGATGCTGCTCCGTTAGATGCCTGTTTGACAGGACCTTTTGCAAGAAGCAGCTTCGCTTTGTGAAGAACATCAACTGCGAGAGCCACATGCATCTGAGCAAACCTACGTCGTTTAAAAAAGAGGAGGAAGCCACTTACCAAAAGGGTCAATGAAAGGGTAGAGGTGGGTCGCCAATGCGAGGAAAAGACATCTAACACGGTCTTTCAAACACAGCAGCAACCGAGGGCCTTATGTTGTGCATAGCTCGCCGACTTGGTGCTTGAACCTCGGAACCATGAACCCACTCAGAGTGAGCCGCAGTATGAACGTAAAGACCCTTACACCAACGACTACTGTAACAGGCAACATCTTAATTTTGCACAGACTGTCACAAGCACGGGAGGCTCGCAGGTTTTGCCTAGCCACGCCGCTTTTGGAGGTACACGATTGCGAAAGCCCCAATGACTTCATGCCTAAGCGTTGCCCCACATGCTTGAGAAACCGCTCCTTTTTGCTCTTTGCCTTGTAAGTAAAGAATACTTCGTAGGGTTTGCTACTTGTCCTATCTCATTGTCGAAACATTTGGCTGCAACAAAAGCGGTAGTCAGCTCGTTTTGGCAGGCTTCTGATGTCCACATCTTGGCATCGTCCAAAAGAGCTGAAAGTTACTCTGGGAGCTTTGTCTTGAACATGGCTAGCAAACATGGAAGAAATCGTATTGACCCTGAAAATGGAAAGGGAGCGCCCTTGCACTGCTGAGTTCGAAGACAACACACATCTGCCGAAGGCATTCCCAGCTTGAACAGCTTAATTTGGCTAGAGTAAACCCCAAAGCAGCACGGTACACTTGTTCGAGCAAGCCCATTCGTCTAGCGATGCCAACGGCAACTTGAGGAATGAGCATATCATAACATTTAAAACGATCCAAGAAAATTGCTAAGGTGTCTGAAGCATCACTATGCAAGCGCATGGGTAAAACCCACGAAAGCACAGACAGTAGCAATAACAATAAGAACATGAACAATAACAAGACTATAATTATAACAACAATAGGACTACTTGCAACAACAACAGCAGTAGCAGCAACAACAGCGAAACACAACAACAGCACCAACAACAAATAACAACAAGAACAACAATGACCCCAAGAACTTCAAAAACTGCAAGAGCGACTAGAATAACAACACCAACAACAACGACAGCTGCAACAGCAGCAGCGACAGCAGCAGCAGCAGCAGCAGCAGCAGCAGCAGCAGCAGCAGCAGCAGCAGCAGCACCACTGGCAGCAGCCGCAGCAGCAACGGCAA
>CAJNDV010036650.1:764-21929 GCA_905221635.1 Symbiodinium sp. CCMP2456 | reverse complement strand
ATACATACATATTTACATACAGACATACACACACATGCATACATACGTACATACATACATACATGCATACATACATACATACATACATACATACATACATACATACAGGGTGATGGGTTTTCCACGCGCACCTTATCAGACAGGCGACTGCCTCTATCGTGCGCAAAGCAGAAGTTTATCAGCCATATGAGTGCCTTTATCGATCGCGAAAGCTGGCAATCATCAGAGAAAGCCATTTGCTCTGTCGCACACGTGCGTCAGTCAAGGCAACTCGAAGACTGGAAGATACCGAGAACTCAGACAATGAAACAATGCCGAAAGCATTTCCTTAGCCCCTGAAAATGCACTGTTTCATGACCCGGACCCTGTCTATTAACATACAAAGCCTAGCTTTTCGTACGGCAAACAAGCCGCTTTTGACTAGCGGACGATCCTCCGGGGCACGGCAGCACACGTAGCTCTATGCATTCTACAGACGCCTGCAAATGCATATCCAGCTCCAAATCTAAACATATGCCTATCCTGCTGTTGACGGGCGGCCCTACACCCTAAACCCTGCTGACCATGGCGCGCTGAAAACTCATGAATTCTATGATAAAGACGGCTCCCTATGCATACGTACATGCATGCATACGTACATACGTGCGTACATTCATACATACATACGTACATACGCACTACATACATATAGCTACATGTGTGTATATTATATATATATACATATATGGATATGCACACATATGCGTATGTCTGGATGTATGTGCGTATGTATGTATGTGTATGGATATTAAACATTAGAAGTGCCAGGCTAGAGGTTAGAGATTTGAGATGGAGATTAGATGATAGTGGGCCAGATATTGGAATCGATCTTTGATGCAAAGTTGGATTCGATATTATGTTAGACTGTAGGACAAAAGATTAGATCAGAGATTAGACTCAACTAGTTAGCTAGGTTAGGTTAGATTAGATGAGCCAACACAAACAGATACAGACACGCACAGATCCGTTCTAGATGGCAGTGCACAAGCCTCTGCTGGCGCACCGAGGCGGACTGGTTGCAGTTGGCACATCTCCTCAAGTTCTTCGAACACGCTCCAAGACCGACCAGAAGGCAATGGCGAATGCGTCCTGAATCTTCGATGACAGGTCGCAGGACGTCGGACGGGCACCTATCTTCAGGGTGCTTGATCGGAGGCCCGCAGGATGGATTCCACTGACCTCGGGGTTGGTGAAGGAGCACGTCTCACGATGAGCACCTTCGGGACGTGGCAGCGAGGCGAGGCTATATGGGCACAGCCCCGCCTCAAAGCCGTGCTCGATGACGTCCACCTCTCCAGAAACAGTTCAAGGCCGACCAGGAAAGCCGAACGGGCGTGCTGGGGTCCAGGCAGAGCTTGCAGAGCGATCATCACCAGGCTGCCTTAGAAGCAAGTTTCCAGTGTGTTAACTTCCATTTGACCAACCTCACCCATAAATCTGTCGCGGCACGCCTGCTGTTCGCATACACTAGTCGCCGAACGCACTGCAAACGCAATCCCTATGCTGGGGCATATGGTACACATGTTTGTACACCGTACGTACAAACGGTGTCCGGTTGTTCGACTCGCTGTTCTCAATTTGTCTGTGAAGTGTGGTCTTTCTTAGACGACAGATGCGTGTTCTTCTGCAGTGTGGCACCCGGACAACTGTACAATACTTCTGCCTCACACAAGTCAAATTCTCGCAAGACAAAAGCTTTAATGGACTCGTTCAGGCACCTCTTACGAAACTTCAATCGTAAGTAGCTGTTGAGTAGCTAGTGCTAACGTCAGGTTGAAACCTTTTAGTGCATAGTGGTATCGGGCTAGTATTCACCTAGTGTTTGTTTGGCATGCGATTGGTGTTCAATATTGGACGTGGCTGTCTATGACTGTCCGACCAGTTGTGCAATGGATTCTTGACTCGGGCTCCGGCGGGTAGAACTTCAATGTCCGCTGACTGGCCGGATTCTCCGCCTGCGCTATAAGCCATTTTCAATGTAGTTACACCGCGAGCTCTGATGGCATTGCACCTGCTTTGGCCGAGATATGTTTGAAGCCTGAGGAAACAGCACAAGCTTGTTCGCGCTCCGTCCAAGCAGGATGTCGTACCTGCGTCGCCTGTGGTAAAGGCTCAGCCTTGCAAGGATTCCAGTCGAATTTCATTTATGGCACTGCCTCAGCACTTTGTGCACACGAGCTGCTCGCTGTTTTAACCGGGGGCTGCCATGCCATAGCTGAACGCTGTGCTGCAAGGTATCTTGCAAACATCTTGTACAAGCATGTGCATGAATTCTGGCACAACTGCGTAGAAGCCTCAAGACCAAAGAAAAACCCTTCAACAAGCCCCCACAAACTTAGAATAACATAAATCGACAGGTTGACGGGGATGCGGGCAGGCAGGCTGGCAAGCAAGCAGGCAAGTAGGTAGCTGTTTACTAACATCACGATGGTGTAGTGTGGGGTAGAACCTCAATTGCTTTGACCGCTGAGAGTACAGAGTTGAGCGTGTGGGGAGTGCTTTCAGCACTGAAAACTTGCGGCCTACACTGCGCCGACTCTCTGCAGGCAGCGATATGATCAGCCAGAGCAGCCGGGTGCACGAAGATTCAGACCCGTGTGTTCCGCGAGGGGATATCCCACAGGAAAATCGCAAGGTCACTGCCACGGCTGCCCAAAGGATCCACCCTGGCAGACCTGGCACCTGACGTTCTCTTCCTAGAAAAACGTCTGGCGCTTCTCCGACAAAGGCTCGATGTTGCCAATGGACTGCAGCTGTGAACCAAAGTCTCTGAGGAAGGCGAGGTCCTCGATTCCCGCACAGGAGAATTGCACCTGCCTTGCATGGCCTTGCATTAGATGTTTCTGAGATGCAGTCGCGGCTCCTTGTCGCGCGGACGTGGCCCGAAGGTCGCGAAGGGAAGGGTGGGCTCATCGAGGAAGCGCCGGAAGGCCGAAGTCCAATCTCCCGGAGTGCAGCGTGTCAGCCCCGCAAAGTGGAGCGAGAGCATCCTGAGCACCGGGGACCCACACTCTCACTCTTACGATAGGCCACAACACTGTAGAAGCCACATACAAGTATCAGCATCTTCTCTTTTCGAGCATCTGCTCGAAGGGCCACCTCTCGGCGACCAAAGCGACAAACTCGCGCAGCTGGGTAGTGTCCCGCTCTCCTCTATTTAGCACAAGAGCCTGAAGAATGGGAGGGACGAGCACTCCGCCACTGATGGCCTCGAAGGCTTCTTGCCAGTCGTCCCGATAGTTCCACGGAAGCAAGCCAGCCCATCCCAACTCAGGCGCCTGAGACTTTTGGGCATCACGGAAAGCTTCCTCCACCGGCTGGACGTCAATGGCACCCGATTGGAAGAAGAGGGAGAAGATCACGATCCGTTGCCAGCCTCGCTGCAGTGCCCTCTCGTCTGTTTCGACCGGTTCCAAAGGACCGTCCCTCGCGTGGAAAAGCAGAGGCCGCGGATCTTCCCTCAGCACCAACGGTGGGTCCCGAGGAATCGAGATCAGCAAGTCCGTGAGAAGCAGCACCCGCAAACGCGGCACATAAAAGGCTGCCTCGCAAAAGGCCCCGGTAGAGGGGTCCTTGCCCACTGGGCCAAAGACCTGAGACACTTGACATCGGCCTAGGAGTGTTCTCTAGTGGGGAAAGGCTCTCTTCGCCATGTCAGCATCAGGAGGACAAAGCTGAGGCCAGGGCACTGTGCTCCAGCTCCTTGCCCCATGGAAGATCGGCTCCAGCACTGTCCCGTGGCAGCTCTCGCACACCGAAGAGGGGAAAGCCCAAGAAGGCTAGCGGCAGTGGTAGAGGAACGGAGTACTGGCCTGGTGCGATCCAAACCTCTGCATCCGGAAGCCGCTGTGCCAAAGGCCCCGCAAAGGTTTTGTGCTCCACGGCTACGGTCGGCAGAACCAAGAAACGGACGGCCCCGTACTTAGACTCGAGCTCGCGGAGCAGCGACAGGCACTCATCGGTTGGGGCAACCGCCCCATAAACCAAGAGTCCACCAGACTCTAAACGCAGGACTGTCATGCGAATGGGGACGTGAACATACAGCAAGCCGAGCTTCTGTTCCAAGCCCCAGAGCTCTCCCGGAATGTACTCTACCAAGAAGGTACGTCGCCTTTCGTAGGGCGCCTTAGATTCGCTGTTGTCCAGAGTGCTTCTCCAGACTGCACACTAACGTAAGGTGGCCCAGCTTTCAGAAGAGAAAGGAGCAGAATATACTCTCCTAAGACGGATGAAGTTCGGCTCAAGGTGCGATGGGCAGGGCTGGCCACAAGTCCCACCTTGCATCTGCCGGCACAGACGGAGGGGAGAGCTGCGGCTGCGGCTCAGCTGCCCTTCGAGCCGTCCGGGAGATGGTAGATCCAGGTGTCTTCCAGTTGCCCACGAAGCTCACTCCACCTACAAACAGCAGGAGCCAAGAAAGCCACCTAGTGGCCATTGCGTGGAGGTTGTTTGCGTGGTGCGCTTTACACTTGCCAGTTAGTTGCGAAGGCTCCAACTCCAGAACTATACTACGTTCCATGTCCGTCATGTGCAGTGGCACATGCAGTTTCATGGGCCCAGTGCCTGTGAGCCACTGAGGGTCAGCCGAACATGCAGCTCAGATGTTGTTTCATCATCTCAGGACGCTCGCACGAGACGCTATGTCCGCTGTGTGATCGAGTCTAGCATTTGCACCACCGAACCTCCATCGGAGAGGAAGTGCCTGCGGAAGTTTGCGACCTGTTGTCGTAAGCTTCCAGCAGAGAGGCCCCAAGGGCATCGAAGGGGCCACCCTCCGACCTTCTGGGTCTCTTGAGCGGCAAGATTGCCTTGTGCATCACCCCGATGTGTTTGGGATGTAGCACGGTCTCTGCGAGC
Source organism: Symbiodinium sp. CCMP2456 (assembly GCA_905221635.1). NCBI lineage: Eukaryota > Dinophyceae > Suessiales > Symbiodiniaceae > Symbiodinium > Symbiodinium sp. CCMP2456. The sequence goes on along the minus strand of CAJNDV010036650.1, from coordinate 17,033 downwards.
AGACTGAAGGCTGGGCAATGGCTTGAGACTTTGGTAGGTCTGCTGGTCCTGTACGACACAAAACTCGGCATAGCGTACTGTGGGGGGGGCAGAGTTGCTAGCTGCCAGCTTCGCTGGCACCCACCTTCCAAGGCCACGGCCGGCAAGGGCGCCTCAGATTCGGCATCTGTTCAGCCTTCGAACGGTGAGTTAGCCTTCATGAGCCACGGCACCACCCAGGCTGCTGCGGAATGCCCTTACAAAGAGATGGCTCCGGAAGAAATGGCTCAGGTCGCCGGAACACGAACTCGAACTGGGCACCCTGACCATGTCGCGTTGCGGGTGCACGCGAAGGTAACACCTCTGTGTTCAGACTGCAGGAGGCGTCTGCGTGTCACAGGAAGACACAGGCGAGCCATGTCGACCAAGGCATTGTTAAGGCTCCAGCACAGAAGGGCTCCTTAACGTTTCCGCACATTGCACCAAACTGCCACGGGTCAACGATGTCAGGATGCTTGACTCTTGGGGTAGTAAGTATTTGTTCGCGGCAAGCTGGCGGTTTGCTGCACATGCATGCATCGCCTGGAACGGAGGCACCAGAAAGTACTCTGCCCAGCTCCTCTGAGTGGCTGGAAACGCGATATGTAATCTGAGTGAGTGTAGCTTCAACCGGAGCAGTTCGAAACTTGAGGACCCTGCCAGGCGGAGTCTGCCTCAGCGTAAATGGTGAAATCTGCCAGCCGTGGGTGCACGGCATGCATAAGGCAACGAGAGCCCTGCCCTATGGGGCTGCGTGGTAACACCTTCCGGCCTGCTGCACGAAAAGCTCTCCATGCCTTGTCCGCTCGAGGAACACCGGGCTCCCGGCGCTGTTGGCCGCTTGTGCTCATGCTCATCATCAGGTGGATTCTCCTGAACGGACATTGGGGTCACAAGGATCATCATGCTGTCAGCCGACAGTTCACTTGCTGAAACACGATGCATACTGTCATTTTGCTGGCTCCTCCTCGGTATCATCTGATGTCTGCGATGCCTTCAAACAACATCTTCAGACGCGTACAACAGGCCTTGCCGTCGAGGAAACAATGCGGCGGCAAGGGTAAAATGTACTCAACATGCATGACGCGTCATCTAGGAAGGACCTTGACGAAGGGTGCAGTACTTGATACGGACACATGCACCAAGGCGCTTTGGAGCTGGCATCTAGCACCATGCCCGTCTCAGCTTCCGCCTACCCGTCCAGCTCAGCAAGCAGGCTTGCAGTTGGATGTGCAGAAAACATATGAACCACCACCCCACCTCAAGCTTTGCGCTACACGCATGGTAGCGTGTGCGGTGGGAAACGGCATTTTTCTACTTCCATGAAAACGAGCAGCTGCCAGCCAAGTGTTGCCGGTGATACACTTGCAGTTTGCGTTTGGAAGACAGCTAGAATGCACAAATCACGCACCAACTTACTCGGTATTGGTTTCTGACTCTGACTGCACAACAGGACAACCGTCATGCTTCCAGCTCCTTTTCCGAGAGGGATGCCGATGTGTCGATACTTTCTGGCCAGTCGGTATAGCGACGCCGAGCGCGCCAACTCACGCTTTTCGGCATCTGCTTCTGATTCTCGAAGGCCAAGAAGAATTCGATTTTGTGGTGTAATGCTGGAGTCAATGCATCTCATCGATGCTTTGTAACCAGAGCTTTCTTCAATTATCCCGAGGCGGGATATGTCAATCAGCATGTCGTGTGGTATGCCGAGCATTTTTGCAGTGTTCAACATCATCTTGCCCTTGCGACTATCTTCGCCATGGCAGCACGGCATGAGAGCGAAATCCACTTGACTTCGGGTGCATGCACGAATCAGCTCATCTGACAACAAGCTGCATGCGTGGCAGGAAACCACGGCGATCTCACTGGGCTGCAGGTCTCCGGCTTCTTTGTCCAGAAGTGATGACAGCCAGCCCGGACTCGAAACGTCCGCGATGTGGTACTTCACCGAGGCATCGGTCCCATCGGCCCATGCCGAGCGCAGATTCTCAAAGCTCGTCGGCTGGTACAAGTCGACCACGATCGCCTTACCGAAAAGAGAGAGTCGACATGGGATTGTTGTAACAAGGACCCTGAAAAAAAAACAGAGGATACGTAGCTTCCGCATGAAAAACCGGCGGATACTAGCACATTTCAGGTGACTCGATCAGCTCTCTTGTGTGCGAGGAAAACACACGCGATGCCGCCATGTCCTCCAGCAGCATCCACAAGAAGCTTCTTGTGGCCAAGCTGACGCTGACATCCACGAAAGAAGGCGATGCATTCCCTCACTTCTTTGGATCGGGGACGCGGGTTTCCCATGGAGTGCCATGCTCTCCACAGCATGAATTCGATCTTCTCTCGCTTTGTCAGATTATCTGGGAAAGTTGGAGCAGCTGAAGCCTGCACTGCCCCGCCGAAAGCTGCAGCTTCGGACTCACGCAATGATGCTGTTGGTGGCACATTCCTTGAATTGGTCGTGCTACCAGTAAAGGCAACAGCTGCAGAAGTCCATGCCAAGACCCAAAGCAACACGTGCCCTCGTCCACGGCGCGACTTCTCTTTAAGCATTGTGACCATGTTCACTGTGAGTGAAGTTCACTAGCAATGCTCGGCTCGAACGCCACCAGCACCGGTGGGCGCAAGCTCAAAATCCTCAAGAAGCCTGGTACTCTCGAGGCAAAGCAGCCCAGGCTCAAGCCTAGGCCGGCTCAAGCACCGCGGAAGCTCGGGCCAACCGAGAAATGATCAGAAAAAAAAGTGTCCTTCTGGTTTCTGGTGTGAAAGCTCCTGCTCCTGTGCTGAATACATGTGGCCGTACGGCGAAGGTGCGACCTTGCGAGAAACGGGCAAGATGTCAAACCCGGAAACTTCAATCCGGAAGACTCCAGTCCCTCCCGCACGCACTGCTTCGAGTTGGAGGCAAGACTGCTCAAGAGCAAAGGGATGTAAGAAAAAAAAGGATGAGACCTCAGGCTCACAGCGCGAGGTCCTCGCAGCAGATACAGCCCAAAAATCCCTGAACGCATCTTTGCTTCAAGCATCTCTCGCCCTCATGCAATTGACAAACATACTCGCTGTCTATGCCAAGGGCATCCAACAACCTTGCATATCCTCAGCACTCCATTTTCTTGCCTGCCCTGGCGACGAGTAGCGCACAGCTCACTCAACAAGAGGAGATTTCCACCTCATGCGACACACCCAGAGTCTAGCTAGCTTAGATAAGGTTTGCGATGCTGCGCATTGTGCAACATGTGCTGAACCACTTGAAGGAATGTCCGATAATGTCCGTCTAAGAACCACGTGCACGCATTGCGCTTGAAACATGCAGGAGCCCCAGCAATCTGCATGTTGGTCTTCGCTGCCCGCCTTGGAGTCCTTGTCAAGGGAGGCACCCAGGATTTCACCGCTGGATGTGTCCTGCTCACGCAGGCCGGAAAATGGGTGAGGGCGCAGCCGTCGAGGAGACAGCGACCGTCACGTCTACCGCCGTCACAACATTTGCACAGGGCAGCCATGTCACAGGATCCCGACCCCCCACCAAAGAACCCCCAGATTGAAAACCCAAGCTTAAGCAGGGTCTTATCTTAGACAAAAATCAGCAACGAGCTCCAATTGGGGAGCTTCCGGCTTCCAGCGACACAAACGGCAAACCAGCATCATTCATATTTATAGTGTACTAGCCTTTCTTCGGCCCTACTAAACTTGAACAAACTAAAACTGCCTCCTACCGGCTCTTCTTGAACACAATCACGTTGTGACTATCAGTTGGTGACACTTTCGCTGGTCCGAACCACTTTCTGTGAGAGACGTTTTCGATTTGGGAGGAGACTGCTGCGATGTTTATCTGCTCAGCATGATTCGGCATGAAGTCCTCTGGAGTCCTTTCTCCGCCTTTGGCGATGATGAGGACCTGGAAACGAATGGAACGCTCAGACACTGTCTTGAATGATGAGGGGGCTCCATTGCTGCCTGCGACGGAGGGTGTTTGGAAACGCATGCATGAACACGTGGGCCCAGCATCGAACAAGCTTTCAGTTCCCTGGTTGCCTTGAGGCACATTTCGAAGTACTCCCTGACCTTCGCGCGCCAATCCCACAAATGCAGCTAAGTTTGTGACTACGTGGCTGCGCAGAGAACAAACTCGCCGGCACACCCTGGGGCTGTCGAAGACAAAGGTCAGGAACTGCCTGAGCTGGCGCTGCATGGCGCTGCTCACTGCTTCTCTCCAGGGGCGGCAGGGCGGCCAAGGTCCCTGCCCTCCCCGCATCGTCAGCGTTGCCCGCGATTGCAAGCAGCCATCCTGCGGAGCTTCTGCAGCGCGAAAAGCCGGCTACCCTGCGTAAAGCCCGGATTTCGGATTCCTCTCCGAAGCTTGGTGTTGGCCACGTTGGCGTGGGGGGACAAATACCATCTATATACCTGAAATGGAAACAGAGTTCCTGCCACCTTGCGCTTTTTGTGGCTCAGGGCACTTTAGGGCCACCGGATGCTGCGCATGCGGAACGTGCAGGACCAGGTGGGTTATGTCCGAATCCAGGCGGGCCTTAGGACACTGCCAAGTGCTTCGAGCTATCAGACCGTGGCTCGTGGCGTCCCAGCTGAGGATGCGGACTTCCGCCAGGCGGGTTCGGTTATCATCCAGAAGGACCTAAGCAAAATGTCAGAAAAGGCGACTCCTAGTCTCGGACAGTCTCCTGCGGCCCTGCGGCTCAGCTGAGGCCAGTCACGCAAACATTGATGCCCTGAAGCAGGGCTCGGGTGAAGGATTGCACGCAGACCTGCATCGCAATCTTTGTGCCAATGGTTGCCCTCGTCCCTCCTTCCCCTCCTTCTTTCGCCCGGTTGTCTTTCTGTCTTGCGGTGGGACTGCAAGTAGACAGCAAGCTACCGAAGGGGATATCCTGGGGTTTACCATCAGAGTCTTTCTGCGGGCTTCTCCTCTCGTACTCTTCCCTTCTTCGCCCAGCCTTCGCCAGAAACGTTGGCAACCAGTTTAGTGGGTTCGAATCTCTCGCTGTCTGAGTCTTGCTGTTGTGCCATGTTGTGCCAGTAATGACTAACGGAACAGAACGCTTCCTGCTGGCAAAGCTTTCCATCCACCAGGGTTTCCTCGAACTTCTCTCCTTGGTCACAAAAGACGCTGCCTTGAGGCAGCGCTGCTGGTCATGCTTGTCCTGACAGTTTCGGACTCTTCGATTCGAGTTCTCGAACTCAGCAACAAGCTACACTGCCCTGCAGACCCGTGCGCGTGTGGGCAATGTTGCCATTGTAACTGTCGTAAGAATTCTTGCGTAAATCGTATTGAGCTGGAAGGACCAGCTCGCAAAATCAAAACATCCTGGCAGTAAAAGCAGTGTGGTGTCGATGTCCTTCCTTCGGGTGGGCTTCTGGCAACTGTACCACTCAGACCGGGAGGAGAAACTGGGTTAGCGTACAGTATCTGAAATTGTGACTTCTGAAGCCAGCATAGCAAATTACTGTACATGAAAGGAGTCTTACTGCGGTGAGAAATGGTTTCGGTCATCTGATGCCAGCCCAGGCACTCGTGCCGATGACGGCGAGTAGTTGCCGCTCACTGCCTGCATTGCCATGTTTGGATGTGCTCAACAAAGCACGACGACTTTCGATCCAACTTGCAGATCTTTCCAGCAAACGCTGCCAAGAACGCCAGCCGAAAACTCTTGCAACTGGTAGGAGCTGCACTGCACCACGAAGAAGTATACACATTAGCTCCAATCAAAATGTGCCTGAAAGACCTTCGTCTGCGCGCCCTCGAACTCAGGCGGCACCTGTCCAGGAAGTGACACACTCCAAGAGACAACTCCCCTGCATTTTCCACGCAAGAGGCTGGCATGGCGGGTGCCTGCAACCTGCGGAAGAGCGCGCCTGGAAAAGTCGGCTCTAACTCTAACCCACACATAGAACCGAGCTGGGCTACTCCATTAATTTACAATTGCGGGCAGACCTGGGTTGGTCGAAGATGGGCTCTCCACCTGAAAATGTCGCGAGCAGATTCTATTGAATCTTCGTACAGGTATATAACGGTAAAGAAGAATCCTGCCTCAAAGTCATGCTCTGCAAGGTGCGCCTCCGTTTCTCTGAATTTTCTACTCCGTAGTGTCAAGCTCAATCATTTCAAGCCGGTTGAACAGATTGAATCCGGGCAACTGCAAACCAGGTCTTGCAAAGTTTGGTTGCGTATGTGGGCATGCAAAGGCCCTGGCCATCTCCATCTTTTCAACAATCGCCTTTCATGAGGCAGGCCGATGGCAAGGGCCTTCGCCCCCACACAGCTCTACAGTTAAACGGATTATAATCGCAGAGGCAAACGGAGGGGGAGAATTATGACATGCACTGCTTCGACATTCGCCAGATCCATGATCAACCACATGCGAGACTTCTAGGGCAAAGCGCTCGGACTCGGCAGCAGATGGCTGGTCATTAGCACGTGCCACGTGATGCGCTCTGCCGACTGAGGCCAGGTCTGAGGTCAGGAGTTCATCGTTCTCCTGCATCAAGGTGGCAAACGCTCGCAGCGGGACAGGAAATTGCTGCTCTTCGACAGCTCAGGTAATATTCCAATCACATGCAAAAGAACTGTATGGAACTAGCCTGGCATTATCCGACGACTAAATACTAAATTGCTAGAGCTACAAAAGCATCAGGCATCCAGGAACTCAAACTTATCACACAGCTACATGGCGATTCATGAGATTCCCACGCGCCTTGCAGTCAGAGCACGCCGACGTCGTAGCTCTGCAGGCCTCCCGTTGCAGCGGACGGTCTCACATACCTAGCGGTAACTATTCGTTTCTTCTCCCTTCCACCTGCTTGCACGCAGTCCCAAAGCTTCGCGAGCCTCGCTGCTAAGCTTGAAAAAGTCCATGGCCGCAGCTCGAGTTGCATCGCCTGATTCCTACACGTGCGCATCCGTGCGTGATCTGGTCTGTGAGGGTCGGTGAGCATGAAGTTGTTGCGAAGTACGCACCATGTTCACCTGATGTGAAAGCAGTGGTCACATTGGACCCGCTTGCAGCCCCGTCCAAGAGCAGACAAAACAACTTGTGGTTTGGGCTGTGCCGCACATTGCCGACTTGACTGCCATGGTGTTCCTTCCCAGACAAATCTGTACTTACAACTGGGAACGAATGCATCTCTCGTACTGCTGCACATTGACTCGGGTTTGGCTGAATGCCTCTTTGTAACTATGTCACGATGTGCTGAATGAGTCAGAAACCGGTAACCCTCCTTGATACATGCAACCCAGTAATTCCACTGCAGACCCCAAACCAGGTGTGGTAGAACTCTGCCAAATACTGCTCAGGAACGGTCGGAAAGCAAAACTATGTACGTGTGCAGACATAAGGAGTTGTTGTGATGTGTCCGGATTCCCCGTGTCCGGGCGGTGGCAAGAGCTACTGCTCAGGTCTTGGTACTTCTTGGCGAGTCGCAGATGTTGCTGTCGCTGGGGCAGAGCAAGGCCTGACCTGTTGATTGAAGCTTTGTTTGTGCTGATGATTCACGACCAACGTGAAGGGATGTGCAGAGGGCCAGCGCATGCCAGCGCGTGTTGCAGTACGCGCTTCTATGCACCTGCCTTATCAAGCAAGCTGCTTGCGACAGTGCCTTTGTGCTCGTTGGAGATTGGGTATCGTCGTAGTCAGTACATCAGGCTTCTTCTGTGCTTTGCGGCGCTTTCGGCAGGAAGAAGCCAGGTTTGACTCGCTTTGGGGAATGTCGACAGGAATCCCGAGGAAGATACGGGCACGTTTACTCGAACAAGTTGCATGGGGTTCGGGGTAGTGGAACATGGTACAAAGGCGAAGCGGCAGCAACTTGAATTCGATCACACCAAATGAGGTAATGCAACATGTGTCGACTCACAAAGAACGTTCTGGCAGTGCTTTGTGCGGTGAAGTGCGTAGACGATTTCGCACAGTCGGTACGTGAGTCGCCAATAGCGATGGCCCACAGGTTAGGCGAAGAACAGAAACTGATTCTACTTCCTGAAGCTGCTCACGCGACAGATGGCCAATCTCAGCATTCAGTCCTACAAGACAGTGTCCGTTCATTATCAGCAGCTTGAGGAAAATTCTGAGAAACAACAAATTAGGGCTGAAGCTTCGGCTCAGGAAGCGGCCTGTCAGGCTCATGCACTGGCTCGCAAAGTCATGCTTTGGACACGCCCCTGTCTTTCAATGCAAGCCATTTGCTGTGCAAAACCTGCGGATTTGCCTCACCAATGGCCTTAACTGGTAAAGGCGGTGGGGCAGACTCCGGGCCTTGTTCTGCGGAGTTGCCCACGACGGAAGTCGCCACGGCTTTATCTAGGCGCCGAACCTGGGCGAAGTCTTGGAACTTCACCGCATGCAATGCTACCACGGTAGCACGGCGGAAGATTTGCACACCGTGCAAAGCAGCGGTGGAAACTCTGCAATCAAATGCCCTGCATTGGTTTAAGTGCGAAGCTGCTGAATCGCATCCTTGCGGCACAGAATCCAGGACCACGAGCATTTCAGCGCACCCCGCACATAGTATTCATGCCAAGTGCTGGTACGGTGTTGACCACTCCCTCACTGATTCGCTCTCCTTTCCGGTGAGCAAGTCTGCTGAGATGATTCCAAGAGCTGCGAACCTCACCAGGATCTGTGACATTGAGATCCAGGAGGTATCACATCACATCACGAGCCGTGAACTCCCTTCTGCCGTTTTAATCTCCGCTACTGCAGGGCTCTGCTTGACATTCGCAGGTCTCTTCGAGAACACACGAGGCGACTCTTCGAAAACTTCAGATCAGCCACTGCCTCTCTTGGCAGTGCGTGGCTGCTCCAAGAAAACGGCATCGCTGCTGCCTCTATGAAACTCCGAAAATGTCGGACTTCGAGAGGGTGTCACGATAAGGGTGAATCATTGGTTTCCTGCAGCGTTGTGACGGAAGCTGCAGCAAGTTGCGATGACTTTCAAAGTACACGCCGGTGCCTTGCGCTGTGGCTCCAGATGCACCAACCTCAACCAAGGTCCGAGGGGAAGCTTCGAGCACCGGAGTGGACAAACAGGCTGTCGTTGGCTCTTCCCATCTTCACAACCGCCCTACAGTAGTATCATAGTAACATCTACACACCTCAGTTTAGACGGCCCATGAGGCATCTTGAGGCAAGATCTGCAGCTCTAGCTTCCGAGGAGCCTTATCAGATGGCTTTGCCGCAAAGCCACTTGATGTTTGCGGACAGGCCTTTGACGGGAAGAAAGTGCTTCGAACCTGACCGTCACCAAGCCGACACAAGTCAGCTGCAACTAGTCGGCAGGAACACCCTCTGTGAGCCTTCTGGCCGAAGATAAGTTGTGTCACCTGGCTCTGAGCGAGGGGAGCTCAGGAGACTCTTCGAGCCGGAGCCACCCTCGACCAACTCGGCCACGACCCCGTGCACTCCTCGGGAGACCTTCGGCCAAACTTGCACAGGAGCGGATCATGTTCTCTATGCTCCTGGCCTGGCCGTTGGCGACTTTTGCCGACCAGCGCGGTCGGCTGCGGAAACAGGTGCCTTTAGGGTGCACCACCTGGCAGGCTGTAGCTCCATGAGGTGTAGTCTGAAGCTTGCTCAGTGGCAGCGCACCTCGAAGAGGAGCACTTGTTCGGAGGAAGGCAGCTGAATCATCGGCTGGGCCTCTTCCTTTGGTAGCAGCACCTCCGAAAGACCACTGCAATCGTATAACTGCAAACCGGAAGCCGAAACTGAGCTCTGCCCCTCTACTCGCGACATTCCGATTGTCACGGAAGAAAACCCCAAGACCAGTCTGCCGAAGGCTCCGCACATCCCACGAAATTTCAATTACACAGGCTCGACGGCAGCTTCAAACGATCGAGGGACGACGCTCCACAGACACAAAGACCAGATGAACAAGGATGACATTTCAGCGGGTCACAGTTTGTCAGCGGTCAGATCACACACCAGCAATTAAGCCAAAATCGACAATGGCTCTTAGACCTCAGCATTCAAAGCTGTGGCACACCTTTGATGCACGGCACACAGCAGCAACGGGGCCATTGACGGGCCTCGAGCTCCTCGACCTCAATCTTCTCCTCTGGCTTCTCTGCAGCCGCCACCGTGCGAAGCCGCTCGGTGTCGCGGCACAACAGCGACCTGCTGATTTCAGAGCCTTTCCTTCCGAATGTCCGTCGAGAGATGTTTTCAGCCATGGAGCGAATGTAAAACGCTGAGCTCTGGCCAGTGCAGAGGCGAACGGCACTCGGGGCAGAACACCTTCGACGAAACTTGTCCGGAACATCTTTGCAGAGCAATGCAGTCCGGCTCTCGAGTCGCGTAAAGTCGCCATGCGGCTAGCTTCGGCCTCTGCTTTTGAGACGCAGCTGGTGGCCCGCGCACACAGGCTCAAAGGCCTGGAATCGAAGTCGCAAATGCGGCTGCGATAATGCGATAACGTCTGCAGGAAAAGCTGGTGCACACTATGCTGCAGCCAAGGGACTCCAGCTGCTTTTCCCACTCCGTCCACCAGTAGCTAGATAAGCACGAACGGTGAAAGGCATGGTAGCCTCAACAGTCTCGCTGATGTGAGGAAACTTGTGTATGATCATGGCTGAAAGCTCGCACTCAGATGCGAGCACGGAGTTCGCTGCGCGGGATCAGCCTGCGCTCAAGAGTCGTTTCTGGTGGCTCGCAAACAGCACTGCCGTATCGGCCTCGTCCATATTGAAATCCACGAGGCAGATCGCACAGTCACCGCTCGGCACGTTCAGCTCCGTCAAGATATCTTGCGCTGCCTGAACGGGAGTCAAATGCGCCTTCCCGCACAGCAAGGCTATGCACCTTCCGAAATTCCACAAGCCACCTGAAGAAGCGCGTACAGCGAAGGCTGCCCGCACAGCTCATCAGACGCAGCTCTCAGCTGGGAGACCAAGCCTTCACTTCTTGAGTCTGGGAGACCTGGACATGGCAGGTAACCAAAGGCTATACAAGCTGTAGTGCAAAGCTGTACACCGTGAGGGCCGCACCTCGCGAAGAGCCCAATGCCAGCTGTACCGGCTTGTGGGGGTAGCCACGCGGAACGTCTAGCACCAGCTGGACTCGCACGAAGCGTGCATGATCCTCCCCAGCTGTGTGGGGAACCAGGTGTACAGATACTCGCGCGTGAATCTCTGCGGGGTCACCGTCCGGAAAATGAACGACGGACAGGTCGGACTGGCAAAAGATGGCAAGCCGACTGCCGCACGAGACCGAGCAGTCCCAAACTCAAGCAACGGTTCCAGCAGCCTCCTCCGGCCACATAGCTCTAAGCAGTTCCACCTCCTCCTTCTGGTCGGCGGCTGTGTGCAACGGCTCTCAAGTGCAGGTGACTCCGATAAGTCCTGGAGAGCCTCATCGAGGACCTCTGAGACATGCGATGCGAGGCGCCAGACTTCGGAGGCCTGGCCCTGAGGCAACGGCGCCGGAGCTGTACTCCATTCAACTCGCTTGGCCATGCCGGCTCATGGCTCAGACCCGGCACTGCAAGAGACTGCAGGAAGGTATTTTAAGCTCTGTGCCAGCAGGCTTTGCTAGGCGACTTTCTGCGGCAAGGGCATGCCAGATTCTTGGAGTTTGGAGTTTGGACCAGAACATGCAGCATCTGTCTTAGCGTCTGGAAAGCGACACGCAGCTGCAGCACAAAAAAGGCTTCTGCATGGCAAAACGTCCGTTGTTGATCTCCTGTCAAGCGATGACTTCTCCCCACTCCACACACCAGTAAACCATGAAGTCGTGCTCCTTGGCCCTCATGTCCTCGTTGTACTGGCCAAGGCCTGCAGGCTGAGACCCAGAGAGCCACCGACAGCGCCACGGCTCTGAGTGCCCCGGCCCAGGGGATCTCCGAAGTCGCCGGCCTCCTTGCTGGGATCCTGCGAGCTTCAAAGGGCGGCTTTCCTTTCTGAGCGCCCCCAGGGCCCACCCCAGGCCCGGAAGGTCCTGGGTCCAAACACCGAGCTCCATGGCCCCGCTCAGCAGGAAGAGGGCCTAGCACAGAGGCATGGAGCCTCGTGTCGGCCCCCGCTTTCTGAGAATGTCCATGCCGGGATAGGCACCACGAAGCCATATGTGCCGGGCCTTGGACACACCCTGAAACTATCTGAAACTCTTGCGATGCACTACGTATAGCAGGTGACAGCGGCGCATCTACCATGGCTTTGTGCCAATCCACAAGCTCGCACAGGACTTGTTTCGGACATGGTAACCTCGCCCTCGCTGTAAGTTGATTCATGACAGCTCTGAGATTCACCACTAGAGGCAATGGAGAGTGCAATGATGCTTCTATGTGATCGTTGTCGCAGGCGCATGTGTGCGACTGTGCTCAGCAGGGTGGGGCGTTCCGGGGCGGGGCCTGGCAGGGCAGGGACACACATGCGCAAGTGGACAGGCAACCACTGCGTAAGAGTCATGGTCGTGATTGGTCTAAGACTTAGGAGCCCAGCGCGGTCGTCACAGCTCCAAGGCCAGCAGGTACACCCTGGCGGCGCTGCCGTGTGCAGCATGGGATGCATGAAGACAGTCGCTACGTTAGAGTGACAGCATCACGATGATAGCCTCAAAGCCTGGGAACTTGACGTAATGCTGGACGACCTGGCCCAAACAAAGTTTTGGTCTTGAAGTGTCTTGCTACCTCACCATCGAATTTACTGATTTCTGCCGATGCTTTTTCGCACTCAAAGCTGCGCTACACCGTCCCTCGGGATCGCCCCCAGCATGACGGGAAGCTGCTGCATGCGACCAGCGATGAGCAGTACTCCATCGCGATCGCGAGTGCAAAGGCCAGAGCCTCGGAAGCCTCCAGGGCCAAGCCAAGTTAGAAGTGCAAAATTGTGAAGCTATAGCTATAGCTATGCCCTCCAAATCTCTCCGACCTTTTGGAAGTCCAAAGCTGCTGAGGCGACGGCTGCCTCAGCTGCCGGCCAAAGAGCTCTACACAACGGCGCCCAACAACAAAAACTCCAAAAAAAAAAGTTTTTTGCTCTCGAGGCAAGGCTCCAATGAAGTCCCAAAGCTCCAGTCGACCGCTTGAGACCAAGATCCACAACCGCCCTTCCTGGGAGCCACCGTTTAGAAGTAATTATACGACTCAGTGGGTATCTTTTCAATGTGCATTCCAAGCATCCTGAACGACGTCCAAATACACAGCATCCACCTGCTCAGGTGCTGCACTGGGGTCCTGGAGGTCCCGTGCATATAGCCAATGAAGGTGTGTGTGTGTGTGTGTGTGACAACAGCTTCTTCGTAGCCTGAGGACTCCTACTACAGGACAGTGCACAAACGCCCCAGTCCTGCTTGGAGGTTGCGTTCTTCAGCTCTAGCGTCAACTGTGAGCGAAGCGTCGGTCTCATTTTGAGAGAGCTCCCTTCCTCCTGCGTCCTGCGGCCGCCGAGACACAGAAACAAAGCCGCCACGGAGGACCCCTTCTTTCGTCCCAGAGGCCTGGTCCCGACGGCCGTCCTCGGCAGCACGACGGTTGCGAAGTGGATCTCCTTGCTACGATCTCCCAGCACCAGGAGGAGACAGGATCTGGAAGTCCTTAGCAAACTCTGGGTATGTTTTTCAACAGGAGACCTAGGACCTAGGAGGACCTAGGGAGGACCTAGTGCTTGTGCATTTCAGCTGCTTTGGATGCAGATCTTGCTCCAGCGACGCGCAGGGAACCAGCGACCCAGCCAGGAACCGGTGGCGACTCCCCACTGTAGCACCTTGGCCAGTGTGTCCAGTGAAGCCCGCTCAGGTGCTCAGCCCATCAAGATCCGGCAAGTCACCCAGCTCGACCGTGAGGGGGCCCTCGACACCGGCGGTGCGGTTCGCGTGAAGCAGGGTCAGCATCTCATCTCGCTGCTCGATCCATAAGCATTCCAGACTGCTTTTGTCGCACACGAGCCGCCAACTGGCGGGAACGTCCTCGAAGCGAACGCGTCATGAAGGTCAAGCTAGCATTTAGATTGCTCTGACTTCCGCACCCAGCTTGCTCTATCCTGGGATGGCATTTCCAAGAGTTGAATTGGGTCTTCCAAATCCTCAGCGTCAGCTGGCTCCCGGACCGACTCGGAAAAGATTCTTCTGGTCCAAACTATTCCTCCCGAAGCAGTCGAGCCGCCAAGAGCGTGTACTGAGCAAAGGTAGAGCCAACGAAGACCGCGCCATTTGGCTGGCACGACCTGCAATAGGGATGATGAAACCCCCGAGAGCATTTTTGAAAGTAGATGCGTCCGTACATTGACAGCAATCGCCCCGTAACAAGATAAGTATAACAACGATAAACATGTTAAGGGTCAAGCAGGGGTTTTCATTCACCCTGCAACAGGGCCTGCGAAATCCGAGCACACGGGAACTGTTTAGAGGGATCCAATCACTTGTCCGAGCAGCACAGCTTCTGGACTAAAGAACCGGCCATACGGCCAGGAAATGTTGAGCGGCTGGAAGACGAGATCAGGGACCTCCATGTCTCGTGTGTTTGACATGTTCCGGTCACCACACCGGTTTAGCACATACATCCAGCGACAACCTGCACAGCAGCGAGTCGTCGTTCTTCGACGATATGCGACCTCAGTCAATCAGTGGCACAGGCATGGCCCACAACTCCAGAATCCAGCTTCGCCCAACGCGACATGCAAGGCAGGCGAGCCCAAATGAGCGAAGGTGCACTTGCCAGTCAAAGATACGCGTTTTCGTCTCGCGAAGAATGGCTAAGATGCCCAGAGAAAGCCTGCACAAAACAACTCACTCAAGACAAAGAGGCGCTCTTCACCTGAACGTGTCCATTCTCAGATGCATCGGAGGCTCCAGACCAACTGGATGGTGCGCGTCACGAAGCTAACCAGATTCCACGGCAAACGGTTGACTTGGATGTTGGGATCGGCTTGGCTTCCTGAGGGCAGCGTGACGCAACGGGACACGGTAGTATGATCCATCTGAGGCCGCTTCGCTCTCCTCGTCCTCGCAGTGGGGTTTTCTCGTCCTTGGATCTTAACAATTGTCTTGGCACTTGCCGAAACCCGCACAAGAATCAATGTCTTGAGACATGTTTGGTAACAGGGGCACCTATGCGGCACCTTAAAGCTCTTGCAAGCTGAGCCGCTTCTCTCGAGACTCGGCTCCCTTCACCGACATCCTGTCATGAAAGCTCCTACTTGGGACGTGCCCGATTCCAAACTGCCCCAGGCTCACCTGGTCCGAGTCTTCACTTCGATCGGAAGTCTCATCAACGGTTCCTTGCGGACGTTTCGCCACTACGACAAACGGAGATCTGCACCACTAACTTCGACGAGGCTCCATGTGTCATCATCTCAACCTTGCGCTTGAACTCCTTTGGTCACGGCGGAAGCCGAACGAGACGCAGGACGTAGAGCCTAGTACTCCGAGCCGCCATGCAAATGGCCATAGCACTGTCTAGGTCCAGAATGTTGTCGCTCGACGGTCTGTCCAACAGGACACCTGCCGGGAATGCTACTAGTACCATGCGCAGGCGCACAATGAATAGGTACGTGCTCGCAGACCGGTGGATTGAGCAAGGCGCCGTTCTGAGACCGGTATCGATTCTCTATGTCGTAGAACCACCTTTGCATGGCAACCAAATCGCGTTTGCCAGGCCATACTAGAGACTGGTCAGACTCGCGATGCAAAATCTGCCCAAGGCACGTCGACACCACCCCAGTGCCAAACCAAAACGAGAACGGCCCAAGGACCTCAAGGACGTTGCAGCCGCTGCTTGAGCAAGATAATGAAGCCAACAACGAGAAGAACAGTCTTCCCAACCCACGGCAGTCGCGTGCGATGATGTTTGTTCAATGAGGATTTGATGCAAAGCAGAGGGGGGGCTTCTGCAAGAGCGGGCTTGTGCAATTGAAGCTGCTGTGCCATAGAAAGGATCCTTGCGCCGTTCAGCTGTAGGGAACTCTGCCCAAGAACGGTCGTCCTGACAGGAGCTGTCCAGATCTGCCAACACCGTAGCAATTCAGATGGATGCGCTTCCAGTCGCGAAGCTGCCTCCACTGGAATTGGCATCTCAAGCTTCTCCATAAAGTCCACGAAGGCATCGGCTGTGGCGTTGTAACCTGGGCCGAACAAATCCAGGTTGGGAAGAGAGAAACACAGACAGACAGAGAGAGAGAGAGAGAGTGCAACAGAGTGAGTGGAGTGGAGTGGAGTGGAGTGGAGTGGAGTGGAGTGGAGTGGAGTGGAGGGGAGTGGAGTGGAGTGGAGTGGAGTGGAGTGGAGTGGAGTGGAGTGGAGTGGCGTGGCG
>CAJNDV010036649.1:0-15289 GCA_905221635.1 Symbiodinium sp. CCMP2456 | reverse complement strand
TGCGCCCTGCGCCCTGCGCCCTGCGCCCTGCGCCCTGCGCCCTGCGCCCTGCCCTGCCCTGCCCTGCCCTGCACTGCCGTGCCCCATGCCAGGAGCAAAATAGATTTTTTTTGATCTGTGAATAGTTTTTTTTTGATCCTCGGAAAATAGTTTTTTTTTGATCCCTTAAATAGTTTTTTTTGATCCCTCACCCAAATCCTCAACCCTGAACACGCTATGAAGCCTAACTTTAAACTTTAAACTTCAAACCCTAAACCCAAAACCCTAAACCCAAAACCCTAAACCCTAAAACAAAACTCTAAACCCATGATACAACCCACGCCTTGAAGCCGATCTAAAGCCTGAACCCTGAACCCTTTCAAAGACGAGACCCTAAAGCCTCGGTTTGCTCAAAAAGTGGCTTCGATGTCGTCTATGGGTCACTGCAAGCTACCAGAACTGTCCGAACCGGAGACAAGTTCTGGAGCTTGATCGGTCTTCGCATACATGTTGCTGCAAGCTTCCATCATCGTGTTTATGGTTTTAGGGTTTAGGGTTTAGGGTTTAGGGGGTCGCATCATCGCAGAGGTCCGCGAGGTTGTTGTTTCAAACGACGGCCCACCCCTGTGAAAACCATGATGGGATGTAGCTTGGTCGGCGTTGTTTGAAGCAACCGAGGCAGGGCGGTGTAGGTAATCCCCCAAAAACACATCTGTTTAATTAAGGATTCATATGAAGAAATCATAATCAGGAACCCCAAAAAGGTAGGTTTTTGGGGTTAGGAAATCCAGCTGGTTCGCAAGCTCGTGCGGAGACCATAGACTTGTATAGCAAAGCCAAAGGTTCAAGACGCGACTTCATGATCGAGTCGCAGTATATAGAACCTTGGTTAGCTGGATGCCTGCCTTTTAGGACCTCTCACAAATGCAGCCCCTAGTTTTAAGAAACTTCTGGCAACTCTGATAACACAGATGTAGAAAACAGCCTGATTATATAGACTAGATACTCAAAAGCCAACCCTACGATCCTGCAAACCTTTCTCTAGACAATTCCATCCCTAGTATACTTCTATCAGGTGCACTCTTCACGGCCTTCGTGGCTGCGCCTCGCGCTGCTCCAGCCCCCACGCAGCCACATGCAGCCACTGCTGCTCTGAGCGACATGTCTTGACAGCAGAGGAGTGTGCACTATTGACACTGTTGCTTGTGCAATCCGGTCCTGCTTCTGCTCCTTCTCGTGACCCTGTTCATCACCAAAACCAAGGTCAGTATTGCTGCAAGCAGCCAGATCCAGTATAGAAAGTATTGCACATGGTCATGGAGCAATCCAACTTCCATCACAACGCACAACCGCAGCAACAGCTGCAGCAGCAGCAGCAGCAGCAGCAGCAGCAGCAGCAGCAGCAGCAGCAGCAACCACAACGCTTAGCCCGCAATTGCAGCGACGGAGACCACAATAAAGGGATAAACGCAACATCGGCAGACTCTGAAACCTACCCCTCAGCGCAGCGAGGACATCAGCTGCCGCAACAATCGCAGTTCACAATACCAACAACAACCGGCACCAGGCAGTTTCTGGGAATGAAGGAAACCACTGATAGACTGACACACTAGCCGCAGGCACGTGCTAAATCCCTAAAGGTCCATATGCCCAAATGGTATATACATTGGCCTTGAAGTAGTCCCTAAAGGGATACCTTTGAGGTCAGAGTATATACTACTTTTGGCACATGGACCCTTAGGGAGTCGATAGCAACGCGCAGAGTCCTGGAAGCTGGTCTCGACATTGTTCCCGAGAGCCTAAACTTCCTGGGTTCTGGAGTACCATACTTAACTTGAATGTTTTTTTGGGGACCTCTTCCTTAAGGGAACCATTATGAAATTAAAGCCTATCCTTTTTTTCCCTGGTTACTTCAAAGTCTCGACTCCTAAAGTAGGGAATATACCAGAACCGCCCAAGTGCCCTTTAATGGGCCCTCATGGTTCGTAATCGCGGGCATTTAGGGTAATCAGAATTGAGGGTCTCGGTAACCCTAAACCCTAAACCCTATGTCCCTAAACCCTAAACCCTAAACCGTTTAGGGAGTATTCCTTTCTTCACGATTTCGCTGCAGCTTCCGCCAAACCCTACACCCCGACGCCCAGAAACCTGTAGGTAGCCCAAAATGGGGGTTTCCGAAAATAAGGGGGCACCTTACTTTGGGGTCCTTATAGTAAGGATCCAACTAGTTAGGGTACTATATTAGGGTCCCCTATTTTCGGAAACCACCAAAATGGGTTTAGGTAGGGTTTAGGCTTTAGGGGAAAGCCTAGAGCCAGAACCCAAACTTTGCACCCTACCTAGACCCCCCCTGTGGGGGTTTAGGGTTGAGGCTTTAGGGTTAAGGGTTTAGGGTTTAGGGTTTTGGGGTTTATGGGTTTAGGGTACAGGGCACATGGGGGATCTTGGTATAAACGACGTAGATCCTCATGCTGTTCCGTTTTGCTGCCGGTGCAAGGCGCAGTGACGCTGATGGCCCCTCAGGCAGCCCACGCCGAGGCCAGAAGCATCCAACCAAGCTCTATAAAGTTTCATTTAGGGCTTAGGGTTTAGGGTTCAGGGTTTAGGGTTTAGGGTTTAGGGACATCGGGTGTAGGGTTTAGGGTTTAGGGTTTAGGGTTCAGGTTCTGGGTTTAGGGACTTATAGGCTTAGGGTTCCGGATGGGTGGCTGTCTCTAGTTGTGTTTCTAGAGAGGTTTGCAGTCTATGGCCTAGGGCCTAACACGGACCGTTGCTCAACCCTGAAACCTACAACGCCTTAAAGCCCTAAACCCCAAAAGCCCGAAACGCCATAATCGTTCCAAGCCCTGAACCAGAAGAAGGACTCTATAGCCGAACTCACGGAAGAAATCAAATCAGGATTCCTGTATGGGTAGGTCTCTAAATTAGGGTCCCTCTTTGGGTCCCCAAAATAGTTCGGCACCCTTATAAAAAGGACCTTAAAAGGGACCCTAATTTAGAGAACTACCCGTATAGTTCGAGGTCTATTCCATCATTATAGGTATAAGCTGTGCTCTCTGTGTGTGAAGTTTCCCGGAAAGTAGTGCAAGGTCCCTTCAGCCAGAAATACGCGCTGCTGGATCCTTCATATCCCGACATCCTAAACCTACTTGGAGGTTCATGGGTAGTCATAAATGGGGTTATATGTCCCCCAATATGAGTTATAATTACAGCTACACTACTTATAACCCGACTTATAACTACCCATGCACCTCCAAGTATTTGTGGGTGCACTACATCTTCAACCCAAAACCCAAGCGCAGGCCGAAGTATTTGGTACGCGATTTGAGCTGTTCCTTGACCAATGTATGCCGAGCTGCAGCATCTGCTCGGATGTGGGGTATGTCAAGTGTGCGACGGCTTAAAACAGATAATTGTTTTTACATTTGTATAAATTCTGCCATGCATTGTCAGACAGAAAGACAAAGCCCTTACAAATTCAAGCCTTTGCTGTGGCTCCCAGCCAGCCCGCAGCGATGAAGCCCGGTCCAGAGCCACGGAAACTTTAAGCCCCATATGCCCCCTAAACCGTTGAACCCTGCCTTCATAACCTTAAAGCCTGAACCCTCAGCCCTAAATCCTGAGCCTTAAAGCCCCTGGTAAGGTGGTGAATCCCCCCAGCTAGTTGGTCCTCGCTGTCTCCGCTTCTAAGGCATTCCAACTTCATGACTCATGCGGACGGAAAAGGTTAAATCAAAAGCCTGAATCCTGCTCCTAACCCAGAGAGCCCAATACCCCTTAATTAAGGAATATACCTTAAATCCCCATACTAGGGCCTCTATAATTTAAGGTATCTTCCTCAATGAAGGGCCCTAAACTTCCCTAAACCCGAAACCCTAAACCCCGAACCCTAAACCTTAAACCCTAAACCCAGCCTACTTGGAGGTTCATGGGTAGTTATAAGTCGGGTTATAAGTAGTGTAACTGTAACTATAACTCATATTGGGGGGGACATATAACCCCATTTATAACTACCCATGAACCTCCAAGTAACACCTCTGAAGGATGGTGTACCCTAAACCCCCCCAAAAAAAAACCTTAAACCCTAAACCCAGCCTAACACCTCTGAAGGATGGTGCCGTGTGGATCCCTGCGCTTTCCGCCATCGGCGCTGGCTTCGCCATCGGCCTTGCCGCCATCGGATCGGGCGTGGGCCAGGCTCATATAGGGGTTTGTGTTTAGGGTTTAGGGGTTTTGGGTTTAGCGTTTATAAATAGGGTTTTTGAGCGTGGGCAGTTCTTTAAATTGGGGTCCCTTTAACTAAGGGTCCATGTGCCCAAATAGTATATACTTTGGCCCCCAAAGTACCTATAATAGGGACTACTTTAAGGCCCATGTACTTACTATATGGGTACATGGACCCTCAGGGTTTGAGGGTACTCTTTATAAGCGTGCCGCACTACCTTAGGGCTTTCGGAGCAGGTCTTTGGGGCGGGAAGGTGTCCATGCATCTGTCTGCGTATCTATCTATCCGTACCTATCTATATTTCGCAGTGTATATATATATATATATATTTATTTATTTATTTATTCATTTATTTATTGTTGATATGTATGCATATATACACATATATATATATATGTATGTATGTATGAGACACATACGTGCACTAATGTAATTTGTCGAATCAGAGAACATGCTATTAGGGCATCGGCCATCCCAGGCGTTTTAATTCAGAGTCTTATGGAAGGAGGGTTCAGAGTTTAGCGTGCGTAATATGAGGGCTTGAAAAGATGACCTCTACGGAACCCCTAAACCCTAAACCCTCCCTAAACCCTCAACCCTAAACCCTAAACCCCGCTTTGTCTCAGTCTGCATGTGTTCATGTGTTTGCTTGTGTCCTAAAACCTAAACGCTAAACCCTAAACCCTAAACCCTAACCTAAACCCAAAGTCTCTTGTGTTGTTGTTTTTATGGTCGTCGTCGCTGTAAGCGAGCCTGGGTTGTCCCAGAGTCTCGGCGAGAACAGATTCTGAGACCCCAAACCCCGAACTCGAGCACTAGACCCCTAAAGCCCTAAACCTTTAACAAAAACAAAAACTAAGCCCTAAACCCTGAAAAACAAAAAGACGTAAACCGTAAACCCTGAACCCTGAGCCCAAAACCCCGGACCCCTAACATCCTTAGCGCAAGTATCAGAAAGCCGTGCATCTGCATCCTTCCACGCATTTATCGTAATTTGTTTGAAAGGGTTTAGGGTTTAGGGTGGTTGGGGTTTCTCATAGGGCTTCGGAAGGTTTTTTGTAGAGTTCTGTAGGGTTCAAAAGGAGTTCATGAGGCTAGTGTCAGGTAGGGTTCTTATAGGGCTTTGTGCGGTTTTGGGTAGAGTTGTTTTGGGGGTGTCTAACTACTTGTTTGTTCTATCGGGCTAAAGGTCCGTAAAGAGCATGTTATTGGGTTTTGGTTAGCTTCAGTCGAGTCCACTCGTCTAGGGCTTTGTAGGGATGTCCAAAAATCTTGCAGGCCTTGAAGCGCATAAACCACCCTCTGCCTACAAAGGCCTACTTAATCCCATAACTTAACTAGAAACAAAACCCTATATGCTTCCAAGGACCTTATTTATAGTTTCCCCTGAAGAACCCAATAATCAGGTCCGTGGAATCCAAGGGAAACAATAGTATATACGTTGGATTTAATGTAGTCCCTATTGGGTCCTCTAGGGCCAAAACACATACCGTTTGGGCACATGGACCCTCAGGGTTAACTTGAAGGGGACTCTAATATAGTACCCAAAATAATAGGATCCTTATTATAAGGGCCCCAAAATAAGGCACCCCTTGTTTTGGGAAACTCCCACGTTAGCTTGAAGGCCGAAACCCTAAACCGTAAACCCTTTGGGATTTACTTGAAGGCCGAGATGCAGCTCCACTTCAAAGTAGTGTTTTCCACTGCCTCGGACCACGACTCCCATTGATGGGTTCTCGTTTAGGGTTTAGGGTTTTTTAGGGTTTAGGGTTTACGGTTTTTTGGGTTTAGGGTTTAGGGCTTTAGCGTTTTATAGGGGCATATCTGGTCAAGGATGTAGGATGCCGTAGGCTCTAGGGCGTGGGCTCAGGGGTTTCTAGGCTCAAGGATTCTAGGAGTTAGGGTTTGGCTTTAAAATGAGTAAACTTTGGGGGATGAGTGAGTTTGAGGTGTAGGGGTTTACGCTTAATTTGAGATCGAATTTTAAACGCGAACTCTGCGTAGAGTATACTAACTAATTGTTTTTGTAGACAGAGTACACAGCACTTTCACATTGAGCAACCTGCCTGCCTCTGCCCTGTGTGCTTGCTGCATCAGGACGACTTGAGCTTTGTTGCACCCATCGGGAGTATATAGGTGTGATATGCGGTTGCTTTGCGTTTTATATGTGCTTTTCTTGACCCCGCATGGAATGAACAATGTACCAACGCGCAGCACGACCTGCACCACGCAGCTCATGTCAAACACTGCCAACATCAATAGAAACTCCCATCATACGAACACAAACTGTGATAACGGCAGTGGGGAGCCTCCCACAAGTCTTGCTTCGCATGACTGACAAAAAACCGAGTGTAGGAATCACAAAGAATGCTTTGACTCAAACCCAAAGCAAGTTCTGCAACCCAGCTGCTCTGACTGAGATTGGGGAAGCCTGGGATGCCGAGCGTCGGAGATCAGCGGGGTAGAGTTTCAGGTTTAGGGGTGCAGGGTTCTGGGGGTTTGGAGGTTTTAGGGTCAACAGGGTTTAAGGTCTATGGTTTTGAGGAAGACGTCGCCAGCTTCAAGGGAGTCATCCTTCAAACTTTTCGTCTGCCCGACAGCTTTGCTGAATCACAAAAAGTTTAGCCGAATCACTGCGACAGTAGGATGCTGCAATAGTGATTGTGAGCGAGAGGGAGAGAGAGAGAGAGAGAGCGAGAAACAAAAAAAAAACAGAGGGTGAGAGTAACAGTATAAGCGCCAGAGCACCAGAGAGAAGAGAGCCAGAGAGTAAGCAAAATCGACTGACAGGACGATCTCACTATCTATAAACTTCTCAACCCTACACAAGGGAATCTTCAACGAGAAACCGTGGGTTTCGAATCCCACAGCCGTAAGCGCAAGTCCTATAAACTCTTCTGCCCGCAGGGGGCCAAGATTTCCGGAAGCATCGAGAACGGCAGGAATAATGCACTCTTTGTCAACAAAAACCAACCACAGCCCACCAAGCCCACCTCAGCATTACATGAAGGGTGACCACACACACAGATTCAGATGATGAGACAGACACGAAGGATCAATGTATCCTCCAAACCATTAACCTTGGACCCAAAACCCGACATCCTATGCGATGCTACATACCATGAGCCATGGCGCCCACAGTGATCCAATTCTCCATGGGGTCTTCGGTCATACCACGCAGCAGTTGCGGATGCACTTGGGAAAGGTCCTGGTGCGAACCGAAACCTTACAGGTTTTAGAGTCTATAGGGCCTAGGGTTTGGAGGGTTTAAGATTTAGAGTTTAAGGTTTTCAGGATTTAAGGCTTGCAGCCAGACCCACTTCAAGAACGAATCCTTCAGACCTGTAGACCGCAAATGAGTGGGTCTCCCCCAATACGTATCCTACCATGTTTGTCCTTCAAACAACAATATCTGAAAGGCCATGTGTTTTGGGTGCTGGACACTTGGATGCGCATCTTCCAACTTTTTCCGGCGTTCACCATCGATAGATGGGACGATTTGTTTGTGTCTTATTGTTACTACTATTGTTGTTATTGTTGTATCATATTTTATTTTGGTACAGATCATAATCTACTGTATGTTGCTATGATCTGCCATGTTCACGACTATAACATATTGTGTTACGATATGAATTAGCATGCTATACTAAAACCGTGCAAAGTGTTAGACGAAATTGTGTCATTTCGTAAGACATGATGTACTATATTCTGTTGTACTATAATGTAATGAACTGTCTTGGACTGTATCGTATTGTGATGTATTGTGTTTCATTGTGTTGGGTGTTGTATTATGTTGTATTGAAGTTCGCACTATGTTGTATGATAATGTAAACTGTTGTATTGTGTTGTACTACATTGCATCATGTTGTAATGTGTTTTGATAATTAAACGATCAGCATAGTATGTTTTATCTGGTTAAATATGTATATCGATTATACTGCAATTCAAGCTATATTACGTCTTTCTAAACCAAAATTGACTAAGAGAGAGACATGTACGCATATGCGTGTATAAATAAAACATATACACGTCTAAGAGTCATCTGGATTACACCCGGGCTGGCGAACGGTGAGACTTAACTTGTTCCGCGCAGGTGGAGGCAGGAAGAAGACTGATAGATAGCTTCTCTCGGGGCTGCTGCAGACACTGCACTTCCCCAATACCCGGAAATGTTTGCGTTTTTCAGAATGGTCTGTTAAAACAAGAACAACAACTTTGGTGTTGGAGAGGATAAAGGTACTCCTCTGAATCTAGCTCGTACCCGAAATGGGCCCGGGCCTTTCATTCACAAACAGCATTTGGATTTCAGGGGCCTTGCTGGTTAAAGAACAGAGGATCTGGTTATGTACAACGGCTACTAAGCTCTTCGGGGCTTATGAACCAGGCCATATACCCTACACCCTACGCTTTCCTGATACCTGTACACAGAACCCCTAATTCGAGGAGTTAAGGCTGTATACCCTACAGCAAGCTCGTGGAGTTGAATCATTGACTGTGTGGCCGCACCAACCCTAAGGGTCCATGTAGCCAAAATAGCATATACTTTGGCCCCAAAGTACCTATATGGGGGCTACATTAAGGCCAAAGTATATACTATTTGGGTACATGGACCCTTAGCGCAACGGACCCTGAACTTGCATGAAATGCTTCTCAAAGCCGGAATACCCCTTATCGAGCCGCTACAACCACGATACAGCGACTGGCTAATCCTAATCGTTATAGAACCCTATAAAGCCTTTTTACAGCCTAATTATAAATCCCCCCCCAATCATAAACTCTGAATCAAGTCATCCTGAACCCGAAACAAATCCTGTACTCCAAATCACCTTGAACCCTAAACCCTAAACCCTAAACCCTGAACCCTAAAACCCTAAACCCTAAACATTGAACCCTAAACCCTTTAAGCCCTATAAACCCTAAAGCACCCTAAAGCACCCTGAATCCCGAATCGGCGTCCTGCATGGAGGTGTTGGCCGTGGCCACGTCGACCAGGCTCCGAAGCTCTTGGTCGCTGTACTCCTTGAGCACGTGCGCATACCTCGGTTTAGGAGCAAATAAGGTTTAGGGTTTAGGAGTGCTCGGGTTTGTCTGAGGGTTCTACAAGAGCACTATAGTTTTTTGGGTTTAGGGTTTGGGAGGGTTTAAGGCAATTTAGGGTCTATCTTGGGGCAGGGTCGTGCTCAGTGTATGAGTGCATGAGATGGATAGAACGGCAAACACGCTGTCTTTGCAAGTGCACTTTGACCTATTGAAGATCAGCACACAACCGGTCGGGGCGACAGGGAGGTTCGATCCACTGAACCCTCACCCTTAAACCCTAAACCCCTACACCCCAAACCCCTAATTTAACCCTAAACCTTTAACCCTAAACTCTAAGCTAAACCCTAAACCCTACACGCTAACTCTAAACCCCAAACTGTGGCTCGAAGTGAACACATTCGGAGCACAGGCTGTCCCAGGGTTTGGGGTTAATTAACATAGCCCAAGGCCCAAGGGGTTCATTCGTAGATATATATATATATATATAGATGTATATATATATATATAGGTATGTATGTATATATATATATATATGTATAGACGACTACTGTGGAAGTAGCTCCGAAACTATGTTCTGGAAGAGGTTGCCAAAAGACCACCCAGATGAGTGCTTTGGGGACCTTACTCCACACAAAAAAAGTATATATCCCTCAGGGTCCAAGTACCTATATAGGGACTACATTAAGGCCAACCCTAAACCCTAAACCCTAAACCCTAAACCCTAAACCCCTAAACCCCTAAACCCTGAACCCTTAAACCCTAAACTCTAAACCCTATTTGGGCACATGGATCCTTAGGGTATGGACCATCTTGCTAGTTCTCCGGGGCTACGCTTGCATAGACACAACCCGAGGCTTAGGGTTTAGGGTGTAGAGTTGAAGGCTCAGGATTTGGGGTTTAGGGTTTAGGGTTTAGGGTGTAGAGTTGAAGGCTTAGAATTTGGGGTTTAAGGTTTAGGGTTGGAGAGTCTTTCTGTGCCGCTAGAGCATCAGCGCATCTCCAACTCCGTCCAATATCATTCCAGCATGCAAGATCGAACTCGGCCATGTCAAGTTGCTCAGTGTCTTCGATTGTGAGCTCCAATTAAGAATCAGGCACCTGCAAAACATGCCCTACAGGCTTTAAGATGTTGGCAGCCAGCATAGATTTCCTCAGCCGTGTAATGGCAAGGCCTGCGAAACCGAGGGTGTCCATCGTGGCTTCGGATGAAGTCTTACACTTCTGGAAACACTTTCATGGGCAGCGTCAGACTAGTTCATGAGCCCCTAAGTGTGGAGTCACAGATAGGGCTTGGGGTGTAAGGATTCACCCCCCAACACCCCGAATCCCAGGCAAACTTGCTTGAAATCCTAGAGACGCCTGTTGACTCGAACCGTGTGACTCACAATCCCTAAGCCCTAAACTCTAAACCTTGCAAGGGTGAAAGGACTTAGGACTAGGGTTTAGGGCGTCTTGTGCCTGCCAAGCCTTGTGATCTAACAATTGGGGCCTAAAGACAACTAGAACAGGCTCTAGGGGGTTACACTGTAGTAAAATTACCTAGACACTACGAGGGAATACTGTGACCGATTCCTCAGACCCCATACAACACCAAAATTTCCTGGCGCCTTCTCATCACGTGCTCAAGCATGAACGCCAAGCCGCTTATCCAGTACCGCCAGGCGCTGTCCAGAAATGCCGCCGGAGTCCTACGCAGTCTTGAAACCCTAAACCCTATACCCCTCCAAGCCCCCATGATTCAGGAATTCAGTGTGAATCATAAAGCCAAGGATCCCCATATAGAGGCTAAGCACCATAATGGAGGAACGCATCTAAAACCCTCAAGGGGTCCTGGATATGATTAGAGGCGCAAACATCAAACAATACGACATCTAAGCCGAAGGTTAACTTGAGCAGGTAGGCATCACGAGCCGCAGCCAAAGGCGTAAGGCGTAAGGAACTCCAAAGACTCCTCTTGCACAACTGCCCAAGGATTGACCCGTCTGCATCATTAAAGGTCTTGGTTGCTGAGTTCATCACCATAAGAAGTGTACATACACTTTCAGTTCTACAGTCTAAAAGGCATCATCTTATCCCAAAAATTTTTACAGTGTACTCATTCAGCTACGAAGGGGTGGATTCCTTCATTGCAGGGCTTTGGGGTCTCTGCGAGATTCAGATTTCTGACTTCAGGGTTTTGCGAAGCTCAGGCTGGGGATGTGTCCCAGGGTCTCAGGTTTAGGGTTTAGGATTTAGGGCTGCCACAATGTCACAAACCCTAAACCCTCAAGCTCGGTATTACTTAGGTTACTACATACTCAATCAAGGAGCTTAGAAGAACATAACATCCTCTTTTAGTCTCTGTACGAGAGTGCTATACTATACTATGCTTGCTATGCTTTACTATACGATACGATACTATACTACACTACCGTATACTATCACCCTGCCAACGCCGCGAACCCCTTTCATTGGGCGTCTGAGTCTGCACAACATAACCAAAACACCTGTAGAACCCTGATGATGATCCTACAAAAAACTTATATAACAACTGCTAGGGCCCTACAAAACACCAACAACATCCAAACTCTTTAAACCCTAAACCCTAGATCAAACCTTATACCCTAAACCCTAAACCCAAAATCCCTGAACCCTAAACCCGAACCCCAGACCTCCAAACCCTACACCCTCAGCGTTTCACCCTGCATGTTGTTCGAAGAGCGGTCCGTGGAGGCAAAGGTGCAACGAAGTCGGACATCTTTCAGCACCTGAAACATCGAGTTACTGTAAATTACAGAAGTCTAGTTAGATTTATTATGCGGTTATAAGGCATCTGTAAGGTTCGACGGTGGGTTGTACTACAGGTTTGCAAAAGGGTTCGAAACTACCGGGGCCTTTCGAAACCAGGCAAAGCTGCCTGCGGCTTCTGCCAGAACTGCACACGTGTCTGGCCCTGCTTCCGGTGTGCAAGCTGATCTTTTCAAGAAAGATGGTAAGATTTAGATGCAGCTTGAGACGATTATGGTGGTGACGATGATGGGTGAAATCATGATGCTTACTAGGTCTCGTTTTATCACCGCAAAATGTCTGACAATTAGTTCTTTTGCTAGATGGTCGTGATTTTAGTATTTAAGCCGCTGTTGCTACTAATTCAAGCAGCTCTTGCTGAAGGTCTTTGCTATTCATATGTTTCGGTCGCCGTAGCACTAAACCGCTGTCGTGTATGGCCCCTATTCTGTGCTCAAACGCATGGCACGGGCCGCAAGACATACTGCGCATATCCCCGAAAGCCTAAACCCTCAAAGCCTAAGGCCATAAACCCTAGCCACAGGCCATACCCCATGAACTCGGTGTGTCAACTGCTGAACTCGAAACCCTAAACCCTGGGCCCTAAACCCTAGACACTAAGCCCTGAACCCTAAACCCGGAAAAACCTCAAGTGTGCTTCAGTACGGCTGAGATGTGCAGCGAGAGACCAGGTAGGAGTCCCCATAGCCGTAAGCTGAAGTGACGCCTGGCGGTTTTGTCGTTTGTTTTCTGTTGTGTTTTGGGTTTCAGCCCTATCAACTCTAAACCCTACGCCCGAAAATCAAGCTTGCCTGGGATATTGTTTTTTTTTGGGTTTGAGGTTCAGGGCTTCGGGCCCCATAGGAGCGAGTCTAGAGCATGGAATGCTCTAGTCCTACAGATTCCTGCTCCCGAAGCCAAGGCAGCTAGGACATCTACGATTATCGTGGCTCAGCGTTTTGCGCATTGCAACAAGCTCAGTTCGACAACTTCCTTAAATGAATCTTGCTGGCTATCAGCCAGCATCCTTCTCACTGACCTCGACACATAGTAAGGAGTGTAGGGTTTAGGGTCTAGAGTTTGTGTTCGTTAACGCCGACTCACGAACTTTCGCACCATTGCCAATCCCTCTTGTAGCGCGACCCGTCGAAGACAATGCGTTGTTTTCAGAAGGCAGAAACCTATCATAAAGCCCCATGGTAACCTTAAGTGGAATCCCAAACTAGTTACAAAGTCCCATGGGATTGGGGTATGGTCCCCTTAAAGGAACCCTTAGATCCTATACCCTAAACCCTACACCCCAACTTTCAAACCCTAAACCCCTAAACCCAAAACCCAAACCCTAAACCCCTAAACCCCAAACCTGGAGCCCTACAAATTGGGGTTGCCCTTGGCGCCTCGGAAGTCGTTCATGACCTCTGCATCGCAGGGCATTGGGATCAGGGGGTTTAAGGTTTTCCGTTACTGGATCCTTTAGGGTTCTTTTTGGTTTAGAGCTCCTGTGAGGGTTCTATAGGGATTAGAGATTTGAGGGTTTTGGGGTTTAGGGCTCCTTTAAGGGTTCTACTCGGATTGATCACACTTGCCTAGGATGCTGCAGTGTTTCACAGGAGCTTGTGGGGTGGGGGGGTCCATAAAACATGTATCCTACTGCAGATTGCCGTTTCCTTTCGATTTTGATAGTCATACTATTCTACCCACAAAACCGCCAAAAAGAATTAGGCTCCGCCATCAGTTTAATTTAGGGGCCTTAGAATAGGGTTTGGGGTATATCATACTATATTTTAAAATTAGAATCAGGACCACAAACCCTCTTCTAATTATTAAGGCCCATACAGTAGTGCAGTACTTCGAAATCGTCGGCCCTCACGCCCTTGGGCATTGCAAACATAAGGTTTAGGGTTTATGGTATAGGGTGCCAAACCCCCAAGCCAACCCGTCAAAGCTGCACCCTACACAACCCCAGCATGTATTCACGCGCTTCCTTCGGGCTCCTGACTATATTTATCTAGACACTACTATTACATTCGGGTTTAGGGTTCGAGGTTTAGGGTTTAGGGTTATTTTATACTACTATTACTACACTCTTGTACCCCAGAGCACTATGAACTTGAACCCTTCAACACCCAACAAGGAAGGCCCTTGTAGCAACTTGTCAAGAGACTAGATCCCCGCTACAAACCCCGGACGGCCCAACAAAGCCCCACCAACCCTAAACCCTAAACCCTAAACCATAGCTAACGGCCATGAAACAACAAGACCCAAGCCGTGACCCAGCGACCTTCGAGATCCGAATAGAAGGGCATATTCTTATAGGGTTTAGGGTTTAGGGTTTAGGGTTTAAGGTTTAGGGTTTAGGGCTTAGGGGAAACATTCCGACCTCTACAGTCTTTCTCTATACCGTGAACCTCACGGCCTCAGGATTGCCACTGACTGGCATTTAATTCTTCTGGGTTCTACTTCGCGTGTTTTGCGATTTAAAGTTAAAGGTTTAGGTTGAAAGGGGTTTTACTAAAATCATTTTGGATAAGGAATATAAGCTACCGTAAAGCCCTACATCCTCAGATGCTGAAGGCGTTGACCCCAGCAGACCCTGCCCGGCACTTTGAAAACCTAAGCCAGATCCGAAGCTGAAACCAGCCTAACCCCCTGCGCCTTGAACCTTCTAATTTAGGGGTTAGGTTTTAGGGGTTTAGGGGTTTAGGGGTTTAGGGTTTAGGGTTTAGGGAAGTAGGGGTTTAGGGAAATAGGGGTTTAGGGTTTAGGGGAGCTTGAACCTTCTAAACCTACAGACCCTCCCTAAACCACAGACTTCAAACCTAAACCCCATAGACATAGACCCTATAAGCCCTACAGACTCCGTAAACCAAAAAGCCTATATATCTATCATCTACAGAAAAGAATATACATATAAATGTACTTGTGAATATAAATGTACAGGTAAATCAGATACAGTTACAAATAAAAAACGCAAACCCTGTGAATCCAAAAACAAAACCTGCAACATGCCCCCTGGAAGCACTTTCTAAGACCTCGGAAAGCCGCAAAAAACGCCGAGCCCAGGAGTAACATGTGTATGTACGTATGTATGTACGTATGTATGTATGTATGTATGTATGTATGTATATGTATATGTATATGTATATGTATATGTATATATATATATAGATGATGTATATAACATGTGTATATATGTATATATATATATATATATATATATACACACATGCATGCATACATACATACATGTCTGCGTATATATATATATATGTGTGTGTG
>CAJNDV010036648.1:0-15027 GCA_905221635.1 Symbiodinium sp. CCMP2456 | reverse complement strand
GTGTGTGTGTGTGTGTTGCGCCTATGCACTGCTGGACTCTGAAGGCTTCAGAGGCTCTTTTGGCCCACCTCGAGCCGCAGCAGGCATCGACGACCTGGCTGGTTTGCTGCCTTCGCCCGAACGATGCGGGCCACCCCGACCGCGTGCTCCTCGAAAGACAAATGATGAGATGCGGGGGGGGGGGGGGCTTCTAGCACAGCCTCTCAAGGAGTGGCATCTGTCCATTGAGGAACAGAAACGTGATGCTCCGGCAAACTGAGCAGCTCCGCTTGGCTGACATGGTTCATCTGACAGACAAGAACAGCTGCTTTCTCTGGTCGTTGAATCCAGGATGCACATGAGCCAAACTCGCGTCGTTATGCTGTTGAACCCGTGCGGCCCGAAAACGTTCCAAGGAAAGCATTCCGTGAGAAGTACGCCGAGTTGGTGCCGGCGCTGGCGGACTCCACTCCGGACGAGGAGGCTATGCGGGGCCATACTGTAGGGTCAATCCTTCAGGATGTCAGAAGATCAAGCAGCTTCAAACCCATCACAACAGCTCCGAGCGAGGTCTGCCGCATCATCGTGAAGTCTGCTGGAGGTGGCGAGGGAACGGTGGGTGCAGAGAACGTGTTCGGTGGCGAGATCCTGGAACGTCTCTTAGAGCACAAGCCCGCTGCCTACACAGCAAGATTGTTTGTTTCTAAAAACTTGACATGCGACCCTGCACCTCAGCCACATCTTTGCAAAAGTTTGTCTGGATTCCCGGAGATCCATGAGCCAAGAAGTAGCGATAGCATGCAGCTCCGCTGATTTCTAAGGCTGCAGGAGAAGATGGCTGGTGCCCAGCACCTGGAAGGCACCAAATCGGTGACTGGGCAGAAGCTTCACTGCTCGTGTGCTAGGCTAATGAACGCAAGACCTGAAAGAGGAGTGTTGGCTCAACTTCATAGTGTACATGTTGGAGAGACTGTGGCTCCCGCCGTCATGACAACAGGTCAGCAGCTGTGGCTGTGCTGTTGTTGCAGGTGCCTGCTGCTGCTGCCAGTTGCCACGACGACGACGATAACGACTACTTCTACAACTATGACTGCGATCACGTCGACGAATACGGCGACGACGACGATGACAACGATGACGCTGCTTCTGCCCTTCTACGCCTACTGCACGCGCCCACTCTTTAAAGGGACGACAGCAGCACTGAGTAGCCAAAGTACTAAGCATCTGCATTACCAGCAACTACTCTACTGGTAGACTAGAAAATCGTGAGACAAGTGCGCGCCTAGTCAGTTTAAATGAAATATGCATAGCCAGCGTAACCAGCGCAATCACCTTCACAAACGTGTTAGACAGTATTCGAAACAATATAAGGCGACACGCAACTTGTGCAAGAAGTGTAGATACGCTTCAGTACAGCAGCGAGCATGCCACGGTGATTAAGCGCAGCAAAGTTTCAAACTACGGACGTCGGTTGCCGTACGAAGCCGTGCCATGACTACATGCAGAGACAGTAGCAGCATCAGTAACACCAGCAAGAGCCGCTTGAACGAGGATGACAGAACTATCAGTCAGAACTGTGTAGTCGCAGAGGCCTCGGAAACATTGCCATCATATACAGACTTGCAGTGCCTGAGTCTAACGTTTGAGTCTCAGGTCCTGAACTTGCAGTTGAGGTCTATGCCCCTCTGCAGCCGACTCTTCCCGACTTCTCCCGAAGACCCACCGATAGGTGGCAATCAGCACACCCTGCGCATCCCAGAAGCTAAACAAATTTGCAGAAGTGAGGAGATGAAACAGCTTATGGAGGAGAAGCTCAGGATGGAAACTTTGCAGCCGCGTGGCGGGTTGGAGGGAGAGAGACTAGGGGGACCCTACATACTCGTAGGTTATGGTAGGTTAGGGTGGCCCTCACTTGCTTTTGGCTTATTGCGACATTAGGTCATCTGGGAGGCTTTGGCCGCCTGCTGCTGCAAATCTTCGCACAGAAAACACACTCAGAAGTAGATGTTGAGTTAGTGAGGGTTAAGGTCAGGGTCAGAGGTTTTGTGTGGGTGGTCGCAGTTAGCAAAGGCAAAGGTCATTGTGCCGATAGTTGAAGCTGAGGCACCCGAATCCGCATGCCTATGTTCAGCCTGCCAGAAAGAAGCAAGCAGCCGGAAACAAGAACGCCAGCAAGCGCATCCACGGCATCTGAGAGCCAAGCACATTCGTGTGTCATGCCTGCCTTGTCTTGCCGTCCTGAGAAAAAAGACGAACGGCATGTCTCCAACAAGGACTTTTCAGACATACGTGTTGTTTACCGGTAAGCCTCATCACGCAGGCTTCCCCAACGACCACGCAAGAAGTCAGCCACCAAGCAAGAAACAAGCCACAAATTGCAAGCGTGCCGTCGCAGTCTTGAAGGTGCTCTCCAAAACCTCAACCATAAACCCCAAACCCGCCTATATCCTAAAACCAAACTCCTTAGGGCCATAAACCCTGAACCCTCAACATTGTTGAGCTTTGAGGCGAGAGCAGCAGCAGACCGAGCGCCTGAAGGCGACCCGAAAGTATGCGCGGAGTGAGGCTTCCCAGACCCAGAGGCTTCCGAGAGCAGAGAACAGGGTTCCGGGAGGTGTCAGGTCTTTAAGTATGGCGGTCTACAATATGAGGTCTAAACTATAAATACATTATAGATATATGTGTGTTTTGCATGCAGCACCTTCATGTATGCATATGTGTTTGTCCAGTTATATTCGGCGAGCGCCGTTTTCGCACGTGGGTTGATCGAAGTTGTGCAGGAGCTGGAGTCGCTTCGTGGCCAACACGAAGATCAGCAGAACAAGCAGCAGCAGTTGATGCAGAGTTTCAGCTGCAATGACAAACAATCTGTCCGTTCTGTTATTCCTCGTCTCCGGTTGTAAAGTTTACGAGCAGAAGTGCTGGTTCAACAGTCTGCTCGAGGGTATGTGACCCATCGAAGGTATCAACTCACAAAGACCCATCGAAGGTATCCATCACAAACACCGCCGAATGCAACTGTTCGGTTTTCGCATAGTTTGTTCTCGGAGTGCCTGGCGGAATCTGAAAACATTCGTGCCTGACATGCATTGAAGGCAGCTTCAAGAGCAGCAGTTGCAGCTGCAGAAGCAACACCAAGAGCAGATGCAAGAACAGATGGAGGCCCTTGTGTGCATCTGCCAAGAATCGTTGTTGTTCGGCCGGGAAATGAACGGGGGCCAGGGCTAGGCGTATGATGTCCGGTGCAGATCTGCTGCAGACTCCTATCCTAAGCCGTGCGCAGGCTTTGAGGAAGCAGCAGGAGCTGGAGCTTGAACGCTTGCGGATCCATGCTTGCAGTTAGGCAGTCCGTGCTAGAGTGAGCGCGACTTCAGGATGCTAACTATGCGTAACTATGCTTGGACCGATGGTTGCATGCTGTACCTTTTAGCGGTAGCAGGTGGTGTGTAACTTTGATGCCATGTTGGATGCACACCCACATGAGCAACAGTAAGATAATTACAATACAGCTAGAGTATCGGCGGTGTCCTACGACCCTGCAGCCGACAGCGAGGAAGCAGCAAGAAGAGGTATCTGCTGCAGCCACTGCCGTCGCTTTGCTGCAAGAAATATTAGCCTGTGCCGGGCATGTGCTGTCTTGGCCAGTTTCTTCGAAGCTCGTGTCACGTGTCAGGCATTGAATCCCGTCGTCCCTGAGACATCGCCGACAGTCTTGCCACCAGAGGACATGGTGCTGCCTGGCACAAGTGTGGTTCGGAGAGGAGTTACAGGATGCTTGTTTCAGAATGAAGGCTATGCGGAGTTTCGGAGGCTACCATAAGGCTCTGGAATTTGTTTTGTTTGTTGCAATCACCGTTTCATGTTGCAATCTCGGAGCTTTTGCAGTACCCGGGTGCTGCAACGAGCAGTGCATTCACGGTTGAAGCCAGTTTTCTCAGATGCATTCTCTTCCAGTCAGGCCGGTGACAGTGGCAGCAGAAAGTTCAGTGCCCTTGCCCGGGGCTCAGGAAGCATGGGAATGGCTCCGAGATGGGAGTTTGGGAAATATGGGGGTACCTTATTTGGGGGTCCTTATAATATGGATCCCACTATTTAGGGTGCTATATTAGGGTCCCCTATTGTCGGAAACCCCCAGATGTATCCGTGTTGGTTGCTTGCTGTTCCTGTACAAGCGGCAGCGGACCCTACAATCGTAACACAGGAGACCCTGGTCCCTAAACACCCGAGAACACAAACATCTTATAAACCTAACCCCCCAAAAAACCATAAAGCCCTAAACCCTGAAGCGCTGAACCCGAACAGGGTTTACGGCTTGCCCCGAGGAGATCGAGGAGCTTCGGAAAGCCCCGAGAAGCCCCGCCGGCCTCTTTTCACTACCGCTTCCGGGCCCCAGGAAACACCGAGGAGGCCTGGTTTCCAGTCTGGGTTTCGGGTTTCGGGTTAGAGATGTAGGGCTTCGGGATCTTCAAAACACCTTCGCGGGCTTCGGTCTTTGCTAGGATTCTCAAGGGTTGTCCAAGGGTTTTCGAAGGCTCTGCAAGGCGGTTGCCGGTTGCCACAAGGGCCCTTCTGTCTGTGTGTTGCAGGAGGGGCAGCCTCGGCAGAGCTATCCAGCGCTTCATGCTGCATTGGCCCAGATGGCCGCAATTCTCCGTGTTGGGTGCTTAGTGTTTCCGGTCCGTGCAGCAGCGGTCGATTGCGCAGCTGTCGATTTCACGATTCTTATCTGAGCCGGAGGGCAGGGTGTGCAAAATATGTGTGCAAGTGTCAGGTCGCCAAAGAGAGGGAGCAAAGCTTTCAGGCGCATGCAGAGTCTGTGCCTCAGCCCTCAGGTAAAGGTACAGCTATCGCCTTGTGGCCACAGAAGGGCTTCGTTCATCAAGGGGACAGTTGTGCAAGGTTTCATGATCAAACGCTGCATGACCTGGAAGCCGAGTCGCGAACTCAGCAAGGTCTCAAACTTCCTGAGTCTTTCCTGCTAGGTGTGACCGGCAGCTTGCCTGCTTGTGCTTTACTGAGTTGTGCCCAGGCGGGATGGATGGAGGCAGGAGATCCGCACGCTGACGCAGCAGGCGCCAAATACAGTGAAGTTTCATTGAAACGCTCCGAGTGGTGTGCACCTGAGACGATGGCACCTTCCCATGCCTTAGCTTTCGCGCTGAGGTCAGCGATCTTCGGCGAAGTGTAGAGGAGCAGCACCCTGGGGTCAGCCCTACTGACCTACTGGGGACAGTGGCAGTCTTCTGGAACGAGTGTACATGTGCTTTGCACGCCGGCCTGTGCGAGCTCGTCGGAGCAACTTAATGCTATCCAACTTCTCCAGTCACATGACTCCAAAATAGTACCATAAATGATGACCATTGACTTCACGGAGCCCCTCTGTCGCACAGCCCATGTGCGTGCCGGCTAGCGGCATCAAGACTCTACCAACCCGAGACAACACAACCAGGCAAGATTGCTGGGATTTCAGCCGCAGTTTCACCGTAGAAGGGCTTGCATGGCGCCAGCAATTTGTGAACCTGGTGGCCGCAGCCCAAGCTCACATGCCCGAGTATCGGCTGCTCAGTCTTTTCCTGATCCATGTCCTCCTACTCCTGCTCCGCCTACTGTACAACGTAACAGCAGCAGCAGCAGCAGCAACAGCAAGCCGCAACCGCAACGAACCACACGCACAACCACTACCGAAACCCCAACCACAACCACAACCGCAGCCGCACCACAATCGAAGACACAGAAGCAACCACAACCAGAGTTGTGGCCACAACCGGAACTGCGAGCACAACAGCAACAACCAAAACCACAAGTCGCAATCGAAACCGAGACCACAGCCACACAAAAAAACACAATAACCATAGCCGCAACCAAAGCCACCACCACAAGCACAACCGCAGGCACAAGCACACCACAAACACAATCACCACCAGCACCACCACTACCAGCAGCAACAACAAGACTATCGTACGAACATAGGTATAATTAGGAGGCGAGTCGAAAAGACAAACGAGCTTGGCGAAAACACACAAGTTACATATGAGGCTTGTTTTGTCGACAGTTTATTCAAAACCGGCCATGTGACAGGGTCTAAAGAGTCCGCGAAAGATCCGCCAAAGCAGGGGCGAGGAAAGCAGTCTTGCGCGAAAGTTTTATTAACACGTGATAACATACTGCAGGATTCATTTACGTCCTGCCTTGCCATCTTCAATAAACAAGCATGCGAGCCCTTAGTCCAAGCCTCTTGAACCGAGTAAGCCTTAAAGCATGTCGAAACTTCATGACACCTTGTAAGCCGCGAACCCTAAACCCTACGGAGAATGAGTTCTACCTTTGCATCGTTTGAGCACCCGGCCCTACTGATTTGAGCTCCGGGCTGATTGTACCTTCTGCATGGCGAACATCTACCTTGAACGAGTCCTCAGTACTTGCTGTTGGAAGCTCATACGGTGCAATGTGCAGTAAAGGGGACCTGCGCAGCGTGAGGGGTTGTCGGTATAGTAAATGACCATGGTCTGTAAATTTGAGCACAGGAATGGGGATTTTTTGCAGTGGATTGCGCGAATGTTCCGCGAAAGCTCCGCGAAAGACTCCGCGAAANNCAAGTGTGTCTTGAAGGCAGTAGGCCGCTAGCGGCAGCAGTGCATGGACTGAAAGACAGAAATACAAAAATTCATGAGGCACCATAATCCGAAACCACGCTTAGAGTAGATGCAGGAGGCTGCTATGCACACATGCATATATAATATACATACGACATACATACATACATGCGCAAACACAGACATACATACATATGCATACATACCTGCATACACGCATACACACATACATACAAACATACATACATACGGTTATGCTTTTGTGTATCGATCCAGGCACCGCCCTGTCGCTCTCTCTCTCTCTCTTCATCTTTCTTTCTCTCCCGGAACTGCTTCATGTGCAACAGGAGCCCTAAAACCTTAACCCCAGTAAGCGTTGTCTGTAGCCTAAGGCCATGGCTTCGTCTTTCCACTAACAGATGGCGAGGCCAACTGGGACGGCAGGGGGCCCTAGCAAAGAGGAAGACCGGTCTTCTAGAACTTTGGTTCTTTGCTTTAGGGGTTTAGGGGTTCGGGATCAGCCGGGAAATCGTACTTATGAGGATGGGTGCGAGCAACCGTCTACATGGTTGCGATGCTCTACATTTTCCTTGGCGTGAACATCGTTCGGCCGGCAAGGATTGAGATGATGCTCGTAAGTGTAAAGTCTACATCCACCGGATATAGACAGAGTTCCAGCAACGAGGCGAGCCGAGAGCCCATCGAGATCATAACACCAAAGCCGTCGCAAGCACACCACTTTGCCAGGCAGCAGACAAGTTCGTCAGTGCCATTGAAGGCATTACCAGCATCAAGCGCAGAGTTCTGCAGAGGCCCTGCAGCCGGCCTCCAGCAGTCTTTAACGTGAGCGACTGCCGAGTGCGAAGGTCGACAGGGCGTGTCATCACAGTTAGCGCCCCTTGGTCGCAAGACT
This sequence comes from Symbiodinium sp. CCMP2456, assembly GCA_905221635.1. Classification (NCBI taxonomy): domain Eukaryota; class Dinophyceae; order Suessiales; family Symbiodiniaceae; genus Symbiodinium; species Symbiodinium sp. CCMP2456. Next base: position 7,542 of record CAJNDV010036648.1, on the reverse strand, counting down.
TGTGACTGCGATGCTCCGTGAAGCGCAAAGACGTGGTGTCTCCCTAGAAGCCCAGAAACGGCGTGTGAGGTTTGGAATGGGACAGTGGCAAACCTGACCTTGCTGGCGTTGGGCTCGTCGGCGTCGGGCCCCTTCGAACAAGTTTTCGTGATCTCAATTCCTGGCATTCCCATCAGCCATACCTAATCAATGTGACTTTGCATCTTCGCGCACACACAAGGCCGGAAATTCTGTTGTCTGTGGTTGAGATCATGGGGCCATGCCGCCACGCTTGGATCGCTTTGCCACCAATTGGGACGTTGCTCAAAGAATCTTGCGAGTCTCACCCGCAAGATTCTGAAGGCATCAGCTGAGACTCTCTACCCACCTCTAGCCAAGCCAATCCACAACATGGCGCTACAAGCATCAATCGCAAGTGCCCTGGCTTTGAACGTTCAAGATACAAATAGCCGGCATCTCGAGATCTGCCAGGAATGGCTTCTTCGCTGGCGAGCTAGGGCCTTCCACTATTATTGGCGAGGACCTGAGGCTTTAGCTTGCCGGCCACATGCAGAGCGGCAGAGCTTTTGACCCTGACTTCATAGAAGCTTCATCCAACGGATTCCGGATCGGTGCATGAGGGTTTCGTCTCTGGACGGCGGTCGTGCGAGCCTCACCCCCAAACAAATGATGTCCCTTACTCCCTAGCACCACCGCCACCACACCCCGAATGCCGTACTTGCATAAGCCTGGAGCGCGCCGCTCACCATTTCGAGTTCTGAAAACAAAACCTGATACCCTACACTTGTTTGATGACAGCTGCAAGCGAGGCTCCGCAGCCTTCAACTTGTTCTGCATCGTGGTCTTGGCCTCGGCATCGCAGCCTGTGCCACATCCCACTGTAGAAGCTGCCGTGCTCAAGACTATGTGAGAGCATGTGGGCATCGAGCAGTGTCTACAGGGGGGGGGGCATGAAGCTGCATGTTGGGCTTGCCTGGGAAGATGGACCTTGTTACAGGAGATCCCACCCAAGCACTGGTGGCCAACTAGGCTGATAGAGCGTAACAGCTACATACAGCTACTTCGGACACCTAGAGACTTAGACGACAACAGACCATGTTCAGTGCTGAACCTCAGAATTCCGGGGCCCGAACAAAAGATATGTGGAAAACAGCTCGTTTCTCAGGCCGTTTGTGTCGTAGCGGTGCCAGCGGGCGAGCAGCGGCAGATCAAAGATTTAGGCAGGTCGCCGTTGCCTGCGACCTTGGGATCATGCTTGTGGGCTTGTGGACGTGCAGCTTTCCGGAACACAGCTGTTTGGCCTGTTAGGAGCGATTCATTCAGCATAGCACACCGGGGAGCCATGGCGGTTGCATTCCGACTTCGAAGCCGACCGGCAATCAGCTTCTGGACAGTAGATCAAGTTTGCGATTTCCTCGAGACCGTGGGCCTCGACAGTGAAGTCTGTGCTCGGTTCCGGACGGAGTCAGTCACAGGCCGTGTGCTGTGCCAGATAACAGATCAAGATCTCTCTGCTTCACCCTTCGAACTGCCCTTTGGCCTCAGAAAGTCCCTGCTAAGCGAGGTCGACGCTCAGCAGAAACTTGCGCGTGCACGGGAACGACAGGAGGTCGCCGGCACTGGGCCGATTCTGGCCAAAGGCCAGGTGCCAGAGGGCCTCAAAATAAGCCAGGACGCCTTAGAGCGGATCCGCAAGTGGCGCTTGGAGCCATCCTCAGGACGCTTGGTACGTCGTGACTTGCCCCTCAGCGATGAGGAGTTGGAGTGTTGGGAGTATCAAGCATCTTGGTTGGTATGTCCTATTACAGGGAAAGCCTGGGCAAGGAGCGATGTGGTGTCTACGATGGGTGTGGCACTCTACCACGCTCCACGCTACTGCTCTGAGAGGGAGAAGCAGCGACTCTTCCTTGAGGAGGAGCAAGCCCGGCGCTACGACACCCAAAGGAAGGCAGCCATGGACCATAGCGGCACGAAGTTCGAGCGTGACTATGAGGTCTACCCTATTGTCGAGCCGCCACCCTTGGCGAATCTGCCCTTCCGAGCGGAGTCTTCAGATGCCAGCGACGAGCAGCTGCAGCGCCTGCGCATGGAGGTCTCAAGCCTCAAAGGCCGATCTGCGGCGGTGCAGAGAGAGATGTTCGAGGGCCTTCAAGGAGATGCAAGGGTCCATGGGGAGACTGGGGAGAGCTTTTTGTCCGGAAACGACGTTGGACGGGCCCTGGAGCAGCTGAAGACGGAGCCCAAAGGCGACTTAGAGCTTGCTCAGAAGTTCGGTGTCTACGAGTCCTACTTCTCGGGGGTCGTGGAACTCCGCAGCGATCTCTTCGGGCTTTGGGAGCGGTGCGAGCCCGTCTTGGCGAGGCCAGATGCGGCCACGATGCGAGCCGCTGTGAATCGCGTGGATAGCTTTGAGAACCTCTCCATTCCAGAGAGGAGCCGCCATTGGTTCGTCTACCATATGATGAGCACCGCTTCAAGCAACCATGGTAAGATGCAGAAAGTCTTGGAAGACCTGGAAGACCTGTTTGAGACAGCTCAGGACAGGCAGGCTGTTGACACGGAGGGGCATGCAGAGGAGCTCAGCGACGACCCCCAGCTGGGTATTATGGAAGTGATCATCGGCCCTGCGTTTGATATGGATGCCTACAACGACGGTGTGCGCGGAAATGCAGCGAGAGCAGTTCTTCCAGCGGCCGACCGTGGGGTACTTGACATGGACAGGCAGTACAATGCTGTGAACTTCCAGTACTTTGCGCAGCAGACCGATGCAGGTGTCACTCGGGAAGGGGCCGAGGCATCATTCAAGCGACGCTTGTGCACGAGTCGGCTCAGTTTCTACATCGAGGAGTCACACGGTTCCCGAATTTTCCCACGGAACATCCTGTCGCAGCTGAGCCTTCTTTTCTATCGGAGGAACGATGCCCTGCGCTTGCCCAACGGTCAGGTGAACGAGGCCCGGGTTGCCGTCTGCATCCGCAAGGCCATCCCGCGAATCTTAAGAGCAATCGTCGTGGATGTCTTCCAAGGAGACCGGAGCTTTCCGCCACACATGGAGAAGGCCGTTCGGGTCTATCTTGCAGTGCACCAGGTTGCCATCAAACTGCTGGCAACTTTCCGCAAGAGCTACGAGCTCCTGTATCAATCGGTGCTTGAGTGGATCCAGCAGCCCTTCTGTCCAAAGAGCGATTCTGAGTGGCCAGATCTTGAGGAACTGTTGCTGGGTGCGTCCCTCTGTGCCGTTCCCTGGTCGCTCCTTCGCGAGGCCTTCGTGCGGCGCCTCTTCGTCCATTTGCTCAGCATCACCAAGATGAGCGCCAAGGCACCCATCCGCCAGAGGGCTGAGCACCTCTTCACCCAGAACCGTGCTCTGCTGGAACGGCTCAGCTACATCCTGGCCTTCTTCCAGGCTGGTCCCGGCAAGCTCTCGGTTCAAGAGATGGACAAGAAGTACAGCCGCTGTGCTGGCAGCTTGCCCAAGGCAGAGCGGGCAGCCTTGGTTGAGGCAGCGAGGGAAGGTGGCTTGGGGTCCTTGTCGGATCTTTGGGCCGCCTTGGGGATGCAGCGCGGCGGAGACGAGGAGGCCGCATTGCAGCAGTTGGAGGTCTTCTTGGAGTACGTCCAAAGCAACCTGACCTCCTGGAAAGCAGCCCCGGCACCGCCCGCGGCATCCGAGGGTCCGGCGCTGCCCCCCGCTGCGCTTGAGCAGCTGGCACTCATCGGTGCACAGAGTGCCGGGCCCGCGGGGCCAGCCAAAAGCTCCAGCAAGATCGAGCGTGAGATGGCCTTGGCCCGAGCGAGAGCGGCCGAGAAGGCCCAGCACCAGGGTTTCCCAACTTTGCCCCCTTCGCGACGTTTGGATGGCACTTTGTGCTACTACTGCCAGCGAAAGTTTCCAAGCAGGATGGCACTCTTTACCCACTTGCGCAAAAATATCGACAAGGACCTTTCTTGCGCCCAAAACATGCTAAGCTTCCAAGCTAGGCCAGCATGTTTATTTTGGAGGGTCTGTCTCGAAGGGCTGGTGCATCGCATTCGGAGCGGAGTGTGTCCAGAAAGAGGAAGCGGATGCGAAACGCAAGTGCAAGACCGGCGAACTACCCGATAAGTCAGAGAACGGAACCTCCACACAACTCCTGAAAATGCTTCCTGTCGCCTGGAAGGACCGCTTCGTGGAGGGCCACCACGAGTCGCACTTTCAGCTGTCACTTCCCGGCGGCCCAGATGCTCTGCCAGAGTCAGGGTTGCACCGGTGCAAAGCGAGGACATGTGGGAAGTCCTTCGCATCGAAGCAGGAACTCTGGCGACATTACCACACCATGGGTGTGCCTGGTTTCGAAGAGCCGGCAGAGGCACAGGCAGCCGATGAAGGCACCAAGCATTTGCAGGAGGACTCTGGACCTGCAAACGAGCCTGTCCAGGAAAGCGTTGTGGTCACGACCACGGACCTGTCCCGCTGCGCAGTTTGCCTGGACAAAGCCGCGAACGTGGTAATGGTGCCTTGTGGGCATATTTTTGCCTGCCAAACCTGTGGCCAGAAGCTGAAGGAATGTGCAGTTTGTAGAGCCAGTGTGTCGCAAGTCTTGAAAGTTTACTACAGCGCGGATGTGTGCTGAGTTTGCAAGGCGAAAGCCTTGACGCTGATCTTACTCGGCCTGTTTCGCTTCACAGGGACATAACTCATGGTAGTGAAGCAGGACAGCAACTTGCCGCCATGCTGCGCAGAGAGGCTGTACAGAGAAGGCTCATCTGCGGAGGACGTGTACAGAATCGCCACGTTTCGTACAAACAAACACAGCCGTGCTGAGAGCCTTGGGTCTTGCCGTGTCTTCGTCCTGAGCCAAGATGTAGAAGCGTATGAAGCGAAGACTGCGGTCAATATGACGATGCCGAAGGCGATTGTGAGGATTACTGCTGCTCCTGGCAACTCTTCGTGTCTGGTAAAATAGCTAGCTGCTAGCTGCTAGCTGATGCCTTTTAAGCATGATGCTCGACTGCAGGTGTCTTCTGGGTCACAGCAGGCTTCTCCATCTTCGCCTACCTCTGGCTGGTCGTGATTGTACAGGCCAGCAAGTACCCTAGACTGTAAATCCGACAGCGGGGCCAGCCCATGTGCCAAACCCGAAACCCTCCCAGACTGCAAGACCCGATCACATCACGAACTCGAATGCCCTGCACACCTGAAACCTTACATGGCTAGTGCAAGCTCACACACCTCTCCGCCCCAAAACCCGACCGAAAGAGGTGAACTCGCCAAATGTCGTGGAGCTCTGGGAGGTGCTGACAGGTTTTGTAAGGTTGCGAGCACTTCAGATTCTGGGTGGTTGTCAAAATTATGGTCCCTTTTTGGGTGCTTATTATAATACGGCACCTATTATTTAAGGTACCCCAAAAGGGACCCTAATTTTGACAACCACCCAGATGTTGGCCCAAGGCGTAGTTTGATGTGCTGCCATGGTGTAGACACGGCGCGGTGCTTGTTCTGGGAGACACGCCCCTATTTAACCACCTACTTTCCTTACATTCATGACCCGAGGCATGCGCATGGCTCAGACCGACCATGTATATATATATACATACATACATACATACATACATTCATACCTACAAACAGACATACATATATACATACATACATACATACATACATACATACATACATACATACATACATACATATATATATATACATACATACATACATACATACATATACATGTGTATAGTGTATATAGTATATACATACATACATACATACATACATACATACATACATAAGTACTGAAAAAGCATAAAGGTTACGTAACCAGCCCCGGGTGAAAGCTCAGTTGGAGTTGGCATAGCTAGCTTCACATAGTTTCCAGGTTCCGAGCGCTTCGTGGCAAAACGGGGTGCATGGAGTTTGGGGTGAGCTCCGGCGGTTCTGGGTTTCGAGTGGGTTCAGGGGTTCTAGGGTTACAGGGTTTAGGGTTCAGGGCTTCGCGTGGGTTTAGGGCTTATAGGGTTAAGGGGTTATAGGGTTTAGGGTTCAGGGTTTCGAGTGGGTTTAGGGGATGTAGGGTTTAGGGTCTAGGGCTTGTGCAGTTGTGCTTAACGTTTGGGTTTCGGGCTTGGTGTTTGGGGTTTCGAGTCCGGGTACTTACGACTTAGGCTTTGTCGAAGGCAGGAAGGCAGGAAGGAAGGAAGGAAGGAAGGAAGGAAGGAAGGAAGGAAGGAAGGAAGGAAGGAAGAAAGGCCGGAAGAAGGAAGAAAGAACGCACTTCGTGAACCCTGTTTTTCTTTTCTCCAAACGGGGTCGGCTTCACCTTACGGGTACCTTCTCCTTGTGCTGGAGCCACGGCAATGTTGAGCCAGCAGACTGTCTCCAAGCTAGCAGCTAGTTCAGAGCTTCGGGTTGAACATGAGGTATAATCTCACCCCTACGTCTTGAAAGCGAAACCTAAACCCTAAACCCTAAACCCTAAAGCCTAAACCCCAAAGCCTGAACCCTAGATCCCAAACCTTCGTGCCTCAACCCTACACAGTAGGCCCGAAAGCAACCGAAACCTAGAGTTCAACAAGATCACCCGTTAAGGGTTTAGGGTTTAGGGTTTAGGGTGTTTTCTGAAGTAGAAAACTATAGGCACCCTGAAAGTGCCCGGTGCCTAAACCCCTAAACCCTGAACCCCCAAGCCTGGAACCCAGACAACCAGGTCTGGGAGAGGAATCAACAAACAACGATTTGGGGTTTAGGGCTTAGGGCTTGTACCCTAAACCCTAAACCCCTTAAACCCCTAAACCCTAAACCTAGGGCTTGCATCCTAAACCCTAAACCCCTAAACCCCTAAACCGTTAAACCTAGGGCTTGTATCCTAAACAATAACCCCTTAACCCCTAAACCCCTAAACCCCTTAAGCCCCTAAACCCCAAACCTAGGGCTTGTATCCTAAACTCTAAACCCCTAAAACCCCTAAACCCTTAAACCCAAAAACCCAAAAAAACCTTAACCCTAAAATCCTAAACCCTAAAACCCCTAAACCCTAAAACCCCTAAACCCTGTAAACCCTAGGCCCTAGACGCTAAACCCTGAACCCTAAAACCCCTTAACCCCTAAACCCTAAACCCTAAAACCCTAACCCCTAAAACCCTAAACCCTAAACCCCAAACCCTGAAGCCTTCGGGTGGAGGGCTTTAAGGCCAGGAGCAGCTCTTCTACCGATATGGGAGTTTCCGAAAATAAGGGATCCCTTATTTTGGGGTCTTTATAGTAAGGATCCTACTATTTAGGGTACTATATTAGGGTCCCCTATTTTCGGAAACATCATATGAGTTCCTGGTGAGAACGGCATCATCTCCAGGAACGGAAGGGCTTAGGGTTTAGGGCTTAGGGTTTAGGGGTTTAGGGCTTTAGGGGCTTAGGGCTTTAGGGCTTTAGGGCTTTAGGGGTTCAGGGCTTTAGGGCTTTAGGGCTTTAGGGGTTTTAGGGTTTAAGGTTTAGGGGTTTGTGGGTTTGGGGTTTAGGGGTTAAGGTTTAGGCCCGAAGCCAACCTCCTTGAAGAAGGCACC
>CAJNDV010036647.1:0-10846 GCA_905221635.1 Symbiodinium sp. CCMP2456 | reverse complement strand
GGCGCTTCTTCAGCTCTTTACCTTCACGGCCGGGCCCACCCTAAACCCTAAACCCTAAACCCTAAACCCTAAACCCTACACCCACAACCCTAAACCCTAAACCCTAAACCCTAAACCCTAAACCCTAATCCCTAATCCCTAAACCCTACACCCCCAACCCTAAACCCACAGAGGGAGGGAGCAGGACATCATCTTCACCTCTTTCGACCCTTGGGCTTGGAACTGTTAATACCTAGGGTTCAGGGGTTTAAGGGTTTAGGGTTTTGGGGTTTAGGGATTGGGGTTTAGGGCTTAGGAGTTTAGGGGTTTAGGATTTAGGGTTTAGGGTTTAGGGTTAAGATAAGCCCCTAAACCCTGAACCCTAAACCCGATATGATGGGTCGGAGTCCTTGGCTCCATGAAGTTCGAGCATGCTGCTCACACCGTGGTGTACATCGTCCAGCCTGGGCTGATCATCAAGGCTTTGAAGATGGCGGAGGTCGACTTGGGGTTTAGGGTAGAGGGCTTAGGATCTACGATCTAGGGTTTAGGATTTGGGGTGTCGGGTTTAGGGTTTCGGGTGCAGTTTGCGTTTCAGGGTTTGGAGTGTAAGCATGTTGCAGAAAGTTTTAATTTCTCACTACCGACCGGAGGTTGCAGGAATGGACTCTGCACTCGAACACCCTCAAAAAGAAATGCCGAACCCCAAACCCTAAGCCCTGAACCCTAAACCCTAAATCCTAAACCCTAATACCAAACCCTAAACCCTAAACCCTAAACCCTGAATCCGCAACTCGATCTCGATAACACCTGCCTCTCACACAGGAAGCTTTCAGGCCAAAGTCTCGAACGTTTGGTGAGGCTGCGGGTTAGAAGGGTGAAACCTTGCAACTTGCGTTAAGGGGCTTTGGGTTTAGGTTTCCGGGTTGCGTAACTGAACGGTAGATGTGGCTAGGATGAGCTTGGAGTTTTTGCACCAAAAATACTCAAAGCCGAAATTCGAACGATAAACCATGAAGAACCCGGAAGTTGAAACCCTAGACGCTATAGAGCTTAAACCTAAAGTTTAGGGTTTAGGGTTTAGGGTATTAATTAGTTCGAATATGCCTGGCCTGCGGGCCTTTTACCTTAGGTCTGCGTCTGCGTAACATCGCTTCCGAAGCCCTCACTTGCTGAAGCCCTGATCATACCAGGGCTTTGAGTTTGGGTAGGGTACTGGTCCCCCATACAGTAGCAGGCCGTAACAGTACCTTATATATCTATACCAATAGTATTTTTCTTCAACTGTCAATGAGTGGGGGGGTAGTATCCAAGGTTTGGGTCTACAGGAATGTACCGACGAATTTACTTACTTACCTAAATGCTTACTTCCTTACTTACTTATTACCTACTTGCAGACATACTGACTCACTTGCTTGCTACCCTAACCCCTAAACCTCAAGCCAAAAACGTGAAAAGGCAGGACCGCATGCAATTCAGGGATTCCATGTACTAGGGGTCCTGTTGGGGAGGTCCTGATCATGAGGATCCATTTTCGGTATCCTTACTACTACTACTACTACTACTACTACTACTACTACTACTCCTGCTGCTGCTGCTGCTGCTACTACTACTACCTCTACTAGTAGCATCACGTCCTACTCAAACGATCGCGGAGCTCGTCACTGGGGCCATTAGGCTTACGAATAAGGTAACTATGATGTGAGTATGTACAGTCCCAACAAAGGGCACTTCTACCTGCTCTATGTCAGTGTTATTAACCCTAAACCCTAAACCCTATAGAACCCAAGCCCTCGAACCCGATGCATTCGGAAACTCTCATCCAAGGAGCTCGTTGTCGGTCAAGTACTGCGATCCAACCCTCGGGTTCAGCAAAGCTCAGGGACCGCGGTTTAGGATTTAGGGAAGCCCGATTTCCCAATGTCCCAAACGCTGAAGCCATTTTGAAAACGTCGTCGGGTTTCGGGACTTCGACGACCCTTTCCTTCCAGAAAAGCACACCCTCAAACTAAAACCCAAACCCTAATTCCCAGACCTTTGCATCATAAACCCTAAAACCAAACACTCTTAGCACCCCCAAGCCCGCAAAATTAAAAAGCATGACCCCTAAAACCACATAAGACCCCTAACACCTCTTGATCCCAAGGCCTTGCAAACAGAAACCCTAAACCCAACCCTAAACCCTAAACCCTAAACCCGAACACCGCTAAAACAGAAACCCTAAACCAGAAACCCTAAACCCAAGAACCCTTAACAACCCCTCTTTCTGACCTTAAAGTGAGCGAGAGGCATCCTGCCCAGACCCATGGAATCCATGATAGAGCCTGTGGCCTCAAGGGTTTAGGGTTTAGGGTTCAGGATTTAGGGTTTTGGGGTTTAGGGTTCAGGATTTAAGGTTTAGGGTTTAGGGTTCAGGGTTTAGGGTTTAGGATTTAAGTTTTAGGAGTGATGGAGGCCTTTTTGATTTGGGGTTGAGGGGCTGGGCTTCTAGGGTTCAGGGCTTTGGGTTTAGGGGTTTAGAGGTTTAGCGTTTAGGGGTTTAGGGTTTGGGGGTTTAGGGTGTAAGTGTCAGGGCTTAGGGTTTAGGGCTCGTTTGGCTTAGGGTTGGAATTATGGTTCTGGGGGCTCGTAGGGCTCAGGGTTAGGCATACTGTTTGGGGTTACCGGGTAGGTTTTGGGAGGATTTAGGGCTTGATGTCGATTCAGGGTGTTTAGGGCTTTTGGGGTTTAGGGATTGTAGGAGGGTTAGTGACGTCGTAGGGGTGCATCGGTGCGTTTTGTCGTGAAACGAACTGCATTTTCTTGCCAGAAGTTTCATGAACCCCTCAACCCTAAACCCTAAACTCCATCTGCGTCTCGACATATGCCAGCATGAACTTCAACGATGACCTTGTTCAGTTTACCCTAAACTTAAACCCTCGAAGTCTAGAGCACAACCTCTCAACCTCAAAACCTAAACCACAAAAGCCCAAAGCACGGAATGCTAAAGGCTTTTATATATATATATACATATACATATATATATATATATACTATACTTAAGGAAACCCCACAACCCTATTCTAATTACTAAGGGCCCCACATTGCTTAGGCCCTCGCTCTAGAGCCCCAAAACCCTGAAATAATCCCTAAAATTCACGGAACACGCAAGGGAAGCCTTTAAAGAGACCCTTTTCCAATCCTTGCGGCCTCTGTGCCGCAGAATCCCGAAACCCGAAGCCCTAGAATGAACCCGACAAACTCGAAACCCCTTCAGCCCCAAACCCTAAACCCTAAACCCTATGCCTATAAACCCTCAACGCCAAACCCTAAAACCCGAAAGCCCTAGAACCCGAAAGCCCTATAAGCCCTGAGCCCTGAAATCCTAAAGCCCGGGCCCTCTGGCCCCAAAACCTGGGCTTAGGGTTTAGGATTTAAGGTTTAGGGTTTAGGATTCAGGGTTTAGGCTTTAGGGTTTAAGTTTTAGGGTTTGAGGTTTAAGATTTCAGGTTTAGGAATTAGGATTTAGGGTTTAGGAATTAAGGTTTAGGGTTTAGGCTTTAGGGTTTAGGATTTAGGGTTTAGGATTTAGGGTTTAGGATTTAGGGTTTAGGATTTCAGGTTTAGGGTTTAGGATTTAAGGTTTAGGATTTAAGGTTTAGGATTTAGGGTTTAAGGTTTAGGGTTTGAGGTTCAGGATTTCAGGTTTAGGGTTTAGGATTTAGGGTTTAGGATTTAAGGTTTAGGGTTTAAGGTTTTAGGGTTTAGGGTTTTACGGTTTAGTGTTTGGGATTTATGTACTGGGTTTAGGATTCAAGGTTTATACGGGCGTCCAAACATCTCCTAAACCCTAAACCCTAAACCCTAAAGCCTAATCCCTAAACCCTAAACCCTAAATGTTAGGATTCAAGGTTTATACTAGGATTTAAACATCTCAAGGGCTCCGTGCAGGCCTTGCCAGAAGCGTTGGCGGCACCCGGGGTCGGCAGCTGACTCATGTCGGGATCCTGGCAGAGACTCTGGCTTCGCTATTTTAAGGTTTAGGGTTTAGGGTTTAGGGGGTTTAGGGGTTTAGGGGTTAGGGGTTTAGGGTTTAGGGGTTTAGGGTTTAGGATTATGTTAGGCTTAACCCTTAACCCTAAACCCTAAACCGCGAAGGGCTCAAAAAGGTTTTAGGATACCCTGGGGCGGCCTTTATTAGGTCCTTAATATGAACCCTAATATGTTGGGGGTTATAGGGCCAGGGTTTCTTGATCAGGTTCCTACATTACACGCTAAACCCTTAAGGGCTGGAACAAGGGCCTAATTACAGTTTAGGGGTGTCAGGTTTAAGTTCAGTGTCAAGGGTTTAAAGGTTTAGGGTTGTTTGTGTTTCGTAAGGTTTAAGACTTTGAGTGTGATATATACACACAGATATATATATATATATGCAAACACCCCCCAAGAACTATGGGATTACCATATATAGATATATATGTACGGTCTGATTACATGATAATAAATACTCCCCTTTTACCCCTGCGTATATTGAGACTACGTAACCTATGTGAATATTACATATACAGACACACAGATGAATGTGCATGATTAGTATATGTGTACACATATGTATATATATATATATGTATGTATGTAACACAGACACACCCAACCCCTGTTCCAATTTCAATTATAGTTGAGGCTCCATAGTTTCAAATTAAGGTTCTTAGGGTTCGATGCGAGATGGCAAACAGAGCTTCCGAGATCTGAAAACAGCCTTGATTGGTTGCATGGCGTCCTCTAGGATGCGGAGCTCAATTCCGCACACCACCGCGCCGTCCCTACATATCTCGTAGGGCCAAGCCTGGGCAGGAAAGATATCAATAGAGGCGTTGGGCAACACACAGCTTATGTACGTCCGCTCACACCCGATCCCCAGAAAATAAGGTCGCCGGGAGGGAAAAGCTGTCAGCTTCTGTTGCTAAGCTTTGGGGACGAAGCTTCATGTATCCGATCCTGCAGCCAGACCCCTGACCATGTGGCCTTTAGACGAACTATGTTGTGGTTCGGACGGTTGAAAAGGGCAGGAAGATCTGAGCTAGACATGGATGCCCAAGGGTCCTACGTCTCGCCGTTCCAAAACTTAGGTTTAGGGTTTAGGGTTCAGGGTTTAGGGTGACAGCTCTGTGGCCCGCGCCTGCTTCGAGCGTGGGTCCATTCGATTGATCTGGCACGCCCCAATAATGCTTCCTCCTCAGGCGACCCTAAACCCTAAACCCTAAACCCTAAGCCCTAAACCCTATAAACCCTACACCCTAAGCCCTAAACCCTATAAACCCTAAACCCTAATTTTCGATCCTAGATCGGCCTCTGGTGCTCTTGGAGCCTGATGGCTTTAAGGTGAAATGACAAGAAGGAGCTCTGAGAAAATCGATGAGTAATGTAGGGGCCTCAATAATTAGAATGGGGTTTTGGGCTCTTTTGAGGTCTAATTATAACAAGGAACCTAAGGAATAATGGTTAACTACTTCTATATTAATTATTCAGGCTGCTATATAATATCAGAATGCTACGGAGCATCTTGAGATTCTACCGTGAGCTCTCTCGCTCTCTCTCTCTCTGCAAGGTGTCCCCTAAAGCCTAAACCGTCATCTTCGAAGCTGTGGCTGGCCTAAGCCCAGAACCCCTGAACTCTCATCCGATAAATACTAAAGCTTAAACCCTAAACTCTGAACCTTATGGGTTTAGGGTTCCCTGAACCCTAAACCCTAACCCCCGACCCCTAAACCCCAAAACACTCCAAGACCTTAACCTGGCAATGTGAGGAACAGGAACCCTTTCGACTCAAATCACCCAGCCTGGGTTTCGGGGATATAGGGCTTCAGGGCTTTTGCATCCTGTCAAGACCATGGAAGCACAAAAATACGCGTGGAGTTCGAACCCTGACATGCGGAAGCATGAAATTAAGAGCTGTAAACGAAGAAGGGCCCTAACCCGAAACCCTACACCCTGAACCCTACGCCCTAAACCCTACACCCTGAACCCTAAGACCTACACGCTGAACCCTAAACCCTGAACCCTTCACCCTGAACCCTAAACCCTGAACCCTACACCCAGAACCCTAAACCCTACAGTAAACCCTACACCCTGAACCGGTAAACCCTCAACCGAATATTCCGACTCGGGCTTTGGGGTGCATTGTAGCGTCACAATCATGGGGGAGCCCTCAGGAATTCTGCTAGGGTTGAGGGTTTCGGGTTTGGGGGTTTCAGGGCTTTGAGTTATGGGTTTTGGGTTTTTGGGTTTAGGGTTTTGGGTTTAAAGTTGTGGGTTTTGGGGTTTGGGGTTTAGGGTTTTGGGGTTTTGGGTTTAGCTGGTAATTGGCTTCTCTGTTTGACCCTTCAAGTAACCCTACACCTAGAACCCCTTTTTTGAAGGAATCCTTCAAACTTATCGTAGCTTGCCTTCGTAGACCCCCTGTTAAACGAGTCCTTATCGTGGCCCTTATAGACCCCCTGTTAAAGGATCCCCACCCTAAACCCGAAACCGTTCTAAAGGACCCCCTATCGTAGCCCTTATAGACCTTTCCTTTAAAGAATCCCCTATTATAGGACCCTGTCGCACCCCATAAAGGGGACCCTATGATAGAACCCTACAGAACCCGATAGACCTCCTTTTAAAGGATCCTCTGTTGTTGCAGTTTCGGCTAAGAGCTCATCATAGTCGAGGCGAAGAAGCCAAGGCTTCGACGTCTCTGCTGCTAGGGTTTAAGGTTTAGGGGTTTATGGGCTTCGGGTTTAGGGTTCAGGGTTTAGGGGCTTCGGGTTCAGGGTTTAAGGGCTTAGGCTTAGGGTTTAGGATTTAGGGCTTAGGGTTCAGGGTATAGGATTAAAGCATATGTGGGATTACTGCTCATGCTTCGTTATTTCACGCAAAGAGTTGCTCAAAACCGGCTGAAAAGTATGCCAGGGCTCCCATGACGCCGGAGAATGAGACCTCCACGTGGATTGTCCGAGAGGTCGTCTTCGCCCTAGCTGCAGATGCTTGTCGTCATAGTGTTGTTCGGCATTCTGCCTGTGACTCTGCCTTCTCGCCGTGCCCAAACCAAGACATACGTAAAACATGAGTTAGGCACAGAGACAGAGACGACAAAGTGCCAACGGGCGCAATCACGGCGAGCCAGAAACAACCGACAACAAACGTGCACGGAGTCACAGAGAGAAAGACATAGCGAGAGTGAGAGATACAGACACGAATGAGAGACAGAGAGAGATGTAGAACGAGAGCGCGAGACACCAAAGGTCAAGAAACACAAAGCAAGGAAACTGCTATGCACAGGTAATTGTGAACCATGTGCACTTTGCAGGTTCAAGTGATCGCTCTCACAGACACACAAAACGCCACTTCACACTAGTCAGCATGCGGCCTCATTGAGCCGAGGTCGGGCGGAATGGCAAAAGTCTGGGTTGGGGCATTTCCCAAGTTGAAGTCGTCCATGCCTTGGCCGCATGGATTAGGGCTTAGGGTTTAGGGTTTAGGATGTCCCTCCCCGGCTTGGAATGCGGAGCTCGGCTGCTTGTGACTTGCTCGGGCTTCGGAAAACCCCAAAGCCCCTTGACCCCTAAACCCTAAAACCCTAAAACCCCTAAACCCCTAAAGTTCTAAAACTCCAGCGAGGTTTTCGTAAAAATCCGGAGTGGAAATTAGGATACTTTCAAGGCTACTCGGGTTCAGGGCTTGGGGTTGAGGATTTGGATGTCGAGATGCCTTGTATGTCATCACTGGAGACAAGCTCGCTGCTCTTATGATCCAGAACCCGCAGGAAGTAAGTCTTCGCACCAGCACCAAAGATGCCAGTCTCGACCGGCACATCGAGCAGCTTGGAAACCACCACTAGGCACTCCTTATTGGCGTAATGGAAAGGCTTCAATTTTCTAATCAGAAACGGGTTTGGGGGACTATTAGAGTATAGTTGTAGAAAGGCACCCTATAAGGATTAATGAAAGAATCTTAGACTACACTAACTCTTTCGACCCCCTAAACCCTAAACCCCCCTGTACGCGTGAAAGAACAGCGTTAAACTCAGCCGTGGGCTTCGATCATAGCCCTCGGCCCAAGTGGGGGTTTCCAAAAATTAGGGGTACCTTACTTTGGGGTCCTTATAATAAGGATCCTACTATTTAGGGTGCTATATTAGGGTCCCCTATTTTCGGAACCCCCAAGTCTCAAACCGAAACCATTCGGCTCAAAAATCATAGGGGGCCCAAAACCCTAAAGCACAAATCATACGGTACTCGACCCCAAGCTTAAAGTTTTGCCCTACACCTTTAAATCCCAAACCCCCAAAAGCAGAGAGAAAACCGCTAGACCCCAAACCCCTAAAGCCCTAAACCCTAAACCCCTAAACCCCTAAACCCTAAACCCCCAAAACCCTAAACCCCTAAACCCCTAAAGCCCCTACAAAGGCCCCGGGCACCTTGGGAAGGACGCTATCCGCCCCCGGCGCCGGCATGCTGACACCCATGGGCCCCAGGGAGCCATTTGGGCCCGGCGGTAAGGATCCGGGGCCCAGGGAGGCCATGGGATTCCTCTCTTCGTCACCAGGGAGCCCTATATTAGGTTCAGGGTTAGGGTTTAGGGGTTTAGGGTTTTAGGGGTTTGGGGGTTTAGCATTTAGGGCCCAAAAAAGTTCTAACTTTTGAAGACTAGACCGAACATAGAAGGCCAACAAGGGTATAAAGCTCTCCCATGTGCGACCTAAGGCTCTGTGGGGGCATGGTCTGGAAGGGTGGGCCTTGCAGGCTCGAGAAGGGGCCCTGCGATTGCATGGGGCTGGGCCCTGGTCCCGGTGATGGCGGGCCCCGGGAATGGAAGGAAGCACAAGGATTGGAAGCAAAAGGGCTGGGGCCCTGTGAGGGAAAGCTTGCGCCGCTGGGGCTCCGGCCTTGTAGGTGCCCGGGTGAGGGCATCGAGTCGGGGAGGGTGGTGCGGAACAAAGAGCTGGGAGGCCCCTGTGCAGGCATACTCTCGGGCATCATCGTTCGAAAGTTCGAGGAATTGCTGGCAGAAGGCCCCGCCGTTGGCGGCAGCGAGGCAGATGCCATGGCATCTGCCCCCAGACACAGCTTCAGCTCTTGATCTGAAATGTACTGAGTCTGCGTAAGCAACAGGTCAAGGTTTAGGGTTTAGGGTTTAGGGTTTAGGGTTTAGGGTTTAGGGTTTAGGGTTTAGGTCAGAGTCAGATCCACTCGACGAGACTGCAAGGGACAGGCTTCTGCTCCTAGCAGTTACAGGGCCCCTACAACTTACTTCTCTACTATAGGGGCCTCAAGCCGTCAATAACTACCTATATCATTTTGGGGGGGGCTCCTTATATTCTAATTATACTACAAAGGACCCCAAAACCCTATTCTAATTATTAAGGTCCCTAAAGTACAGGACTGTAGGGCCCATGGCGAACTGATTAACGTGAGTAGGACAGCCCGTGTGAACGTTTCCGGCGCTGGCAAGTATCGAATACCGCCTGCTAGTGTGGACGTAGACTTGTACACCCTAAACCCTAAACCCTCGAAAGAAAGCCCATGCAAGCGAAGCTCGCCGTGTGCAGGAAAGCCCGAACCGACAAGTAATTACTCCCACCCCTATAACATGGGAGCATGGATTTTGTGGGTATATTGTAGAACTACAATCATCAACCCTCAGGAGGACTAATGCAGGAGCCTGAATAATTAGAATCGGTTTTGGGGTGCTTCTTATTATCTTTGTCTAATACAGCCCCAAACCCTATTCTAATTATTAAGGCCCCCTAAACCCTAAACCCTAAACCCTAATGTTATTAGTCTTTGAAATTTCTGTGATGCCTCCTTATCCCCCAGAGCCTGCTCATCCGAGCCAGGCAACACTTCGGCCCAGAACCGTTTCAGCTCCTTCTTGGGGCTTTGGGGGTTGAGGGTTTAGGGGTTTAGGGTTTAGGGGTCGAGGGTTTAGGGGTTTAGGGGTTTAGGGTTTAGGGGTTTAGGGTTCAGGGTTTAGGGTTTAGGGTTGAGGGTTTAGGGTTCAGGGTTTAGGTTTGTTTTGTTTAATATCGGGGCCAACTAGGATGGGGTTTCGGCGTAGTTTGTACTATCTTCTTCTAAGGGACTGGGGTCACTACTTCTATGTATTCAAGCTTTGCTATCTGGATTGCTGGAATCCCGGGCGGGGCTTCCACGGATTTTCACGTATGAAACGGTACTCTTTGCTTCAACTTGCAGCAGTAGGGTCCTGTGTCTCCTGTGCCTATTGTTCCCCTAAACCCCTAAACCCAAACCCCTAAACCCCTAAACCCTATAATCAGGAACCCGAAGGAATAATAATTTTGGTAATTATTTAGGCTTCTATAGTAAGTGGGCTGTCTTGCCTGACATGAAAGCTGGAAGCCTCAACGATGTCGAATCTCGTCATCTCGAAGTCCAACATACCACGCTACTCTCATTGTTCCCCAAAACCCGAAACCCCTAAACCCCTAAACCCCTAAACCCTGAACCCCTAAACCCCTAAAACCCTAAACCCCTAAAACCCGAAACCCCTTACTAAAGCCCCAAACCCCCCAACCCTAAACCCAAATCCTCAGCCCCGACTTCGAGAAGTTCAGCATTTGACGCCAGATTCCAGCAGAGTCCTGCACGTGAGCCGTGGTCGGCCCCGATTCCGTCGACCTGGTTTGGGGCTTAGGGTTTAAGGGTTCAGGGGTTTAGGGTTTAGGGGTTTAGGGGTTTGGGGCTTAGGGGGTTAAGGGGTTAAGGGGTTAAGGGGTTTAGGGGTTTAGGGGTTTAGGGGTTTAGGGGTTTAGGGGTTTAGGGGTTTAGGGGTTTAGGGATTTAGGGTTTTGGGGTGTGGGGTCTCCATAAGGGCTGAGGGGTTCCTTGAA
>CAJNDV010036646.1:4638-21942 GCA_905221635.1 Symbiodinium sp. CCMP2456 | reverse complement strand
TTTTTTTTTTTGGGGGGGGGGTTGGGCTCCTGTTATGATTTCTGACCATAAATCATTACAAGCATAACAGCAAGCCTTCCAACCCCAAAGCCCTAAGCCCTCAGACCCTAAAGCCCTAAAACCTAAAGCTCTGAAGCCCTAAACCCTAAAGCCCTAAACCCTAAAGCCCTAAAGCTCCGAAGCCCTAAAACTCTAAGACCCTAAACCCTAAAACCCTAAAGCCCTAAAGCCCTAAAACCCTAAAACCCAAAAACTCTAAAACCCTAAAACTAAAACCCCAAACCCTAAACCCTAAAACCCTAAAACTCTAAAACCCTAAAGCCTTCATGTGCCCTAAAAACAACAACAAAGAGCCTGAGGCCCCGGCTGTGCCACAAGCTGCGCCTTGGGACCTCCCGAAGTGGGCACCGGCGTGCCTCGGCGTTTCCGGGGTTTAGGGTGTGGGGCTTCGGGTTTAGGGTTTACGGTTTAGGGTTTTAGGGCCGTTTCCGGTTACTTGTAGGGTTTAAGAGGTCTTTTACGGGTTTAGAGCTCTGTTTTTTTGCAGCCGTTTCTGTCTGTTGGGTTTACGGGGCCGTACTGGTTTTCCAAAGGGCTCTGCAAGGCTTGGTAGGCTTTTCAACTATCAGACTTCGGTTCGGTTATTATGGGTTTAGGGTTTAGGGTTTAGGGTTTAGGGGTGTAGAGTTGAGAGCTTAAAGCTCGGAATGTTTTCGGATTTATGCGGGTTTAGGGGGTTTAGGGTTTGCGGTTTGAGGATTTGGGTATTGGAGTTCGGAGTAGTGGTTTTGGGTCTCATAGGGTCGGGTAGTTCAGGGCATGTCGAGGTATGGGCTCAGCAGCAAATGGTCACTGTATAGAGGCCCGTAGGGCTTATTCTGAGTTCTGGTTAAGGGATTTAATTTTAGTTACCAGAATAAAGAAACCATATTATCTACTATAGATCCCTGTTATGGAAGCTTAAACTACATCCCTTGACAATGCTGCACAAGAGCCCAGTATTGGGCTTGTGTTAGAGATTCGAGGCTGACTGCTCTAGGGATGAGGGGTTGGGGAACTTGGGGTTCGGAGTTTAAGGCGAAAAAGCTTCGGGGTGCAATACGGTTGATGATATCATTCCTGCATTAACCGGTTTAGGGTTTAGGGTTTAGGGGTAACCATAGTAAGGAATATACCACAATTCCCATAGCTTAGGGTCCCTAAGGTAATGCAGGGTTTATATTATCAACAGTACGTGTGGGTTCAACTAGAAACCTTAGCCTTCATCCGCTTTCCGGGTCCCTTATAAGGTGGTTTCCGGAGGCTTGACGGTTGCTGAAACTGCCCCCTCGACCCCCAAACCCTAAACCCTAAACCCCTAAGAACCCCTAAACCCCTAAGAGCCCCAAAACCCCCAAACCCTAAACCCGAACCCCTGAACCCCTAAACCTCCAAACCCTAAACCCCTCGACCCCTAAACCCTAAACCCCCCAAGCCCGAAACCCCTCAAGCCCGAAACCCCTCGACCCCTAAAACCCTAAACCCTAAACCCTAAACCCTAAACCCTAAACCCTAACCCCCCAAGCCCGAAACCCCCAGAGGCCGAAGCCTTGCAACGCATGGAACGCACCGGGGTCCAGACAGTTTCTCAGGGCCCCAAGCCCTCATCCTCGAAAGGTTTAGGGCTTAAGATTTAGGGCTTTGGGCTTCCGGGTTTAGGGCTTTAGTGTTTAGGGCTTGGAACTTGTGGTTTAGGTTTTTAGGGTTCAGGGTTGAAGGCTTAAGACGACGAGTTTGCAGCCCGTCCTCACGGTCTCTCTTCGTCTCTAAGCCCACTTGTCTCTCCTATCCTTTCCTCACCTGCCCCGGAACCTTCGGGGGTTTAGGGTTCCAGGGTTCAGGGGTTCAGGGTTTTAGGGGTTTAGGGTTCTTAATCCTACTGCAACCTGAAAACCCCACTTCCTGGACCAACTGTTCCCCCCAGAGAGCCCAATACACCAGCACTTGGGGAATGCAGTTTAGATCTTAAGGGGCTTACTACTAGATTATGATTTTGTATTATTACAGTACAAAATACAGATACATCACTATGCTTCAATCAACTGTACTATCTAATGGCCCGATATTATGATTCAGGGTTCCTTCGATGCAATATTCCTGAGACTAAGGGTATTTTGCACCCTGGGCCTATGCCTAAACCTGAAAGCCAGCCGATGGAGCTCAGGCCTGCGTGACAGAGCGGCAAATCATCCGGCAGGCCGACGCAGTTCATGAAGGTAGTGGTAGTGGTAGTGGTCTGAAGACTGACTATGCTCATGCTTCTCGTTGTTCATGGCGTGGCTATAGATCACACTCATCATTAACTACATGGTTGTCGCCAATTTTTGATGTTAGTGGTTGATGTTATTGTTTATTCGTGTCTTTGGAGAACTGGGAGGATGATCAATGTCACTATACCCTGAACCCGCAACTCGGGTGAAGACGATGGCAATGACCATTCGTGATTGTTGAGCCTGGTGAACACAATACAGGATCCAGAGTACTCAGCACAACAGTTGCCTACAGCCCTTCATCGCTCAAAGAAGCCCTTACAGGAGCCTTGACTGAAATCGCCTACCGGACTCCCTAGTAGCACAGCTTTACACTGAAACTCAGCTTTTCATCTACGAGGCGGCAATGGAGCTGCTTGCACCCAAGGTCTGGCAAAGAAGTCTGCAAACCGACGCGCAAAATTTTCACCCTTGAGCCATCCAACCCGAACGCATCCTTGAACCCCAAACCCCTGCCGCGATATGGAGGTCTGCATCTACTGTCTCATTCCCTTATAGTCCTTACCACAAGTGTGTACCAGTATGATATAACCCCAAACCCGAGTTTAATTCATAAGGCCGTATATCAGGACAACGATGTGCTCTTCTTTGCCACCGCCTTCAACGAAAAGGCTGCTTGCCCCGCAGCAAATGTGGACGCTGTGGCACCTAGGACTTTCGAGTTTAACTTAAGGTTTAGGGGTTTACTTGGAGGTTCATGGGTAGTTATAAGTGGGGTTGTAATCCCCCTAATATGGGTTGTAACTATAGTTACCCTACTTATAACCCCACTTATAACTACCCATGAACCTCCAAGTAACCCTGAATTTAGGGTTTAGGGCTTTAGGGCTTACGCTTTGGGTTTAGGGCTTTAGTAGGGGTTACGCTTTAGGGTTTAGGGCTGTAGGGTTTGCGCTTTAGGATTGAGGGGCCTTGGAGCTTGCGGCAGGGCCAGTTGCCCATGTTTCTCCGGTCTTCGACGTGTTGATGTGTGACCCTAAACCCCAAACCTCAAACCCTAGTACTATAGGGGCCCTAAGAATTACCTAGGCTATTTCTCCTTGTCAGAGTTATTGCATAACATACCCTAAAATCCCATATTCGAATTATAAATCTAGAACCCTGATAGATCCCTTTCAACGGATGTTTTTCAGGAGCCCAAAAGCCTCTTCTAACTTTTGGGGCCCCTACGAGATTCAACATCCTCCTTCGAATGGCAACCGTAAGGGTCCATTCCCGAGGATTTGGGTTGAAGATATCAAGAACCATGCTGAGAATAGGGTTTAGGGTCTGGGGTTTAGGGTCTAGGGTTTTGGGTCCAGGGTTTTAGGCTTTTAGGGTTTAAGGTTTAGGGTCTAGGCTTTAGGGCTACAACCGCCAACCCTAAACCAAACTCGGAAATCCCAAGATGTGGAACTAAAAGCCCTTCTTACTAGGGGTCCTGGCTCCCCCCAAAGTTAAGTTTTAGGGTTTAGGGTTTAGGGTTTGAGGTTAAAGGCCGTAGACCCTAAACCTCCAAACGGAACGCCGCAAATCCGCGAGCCCTGTAGCCGAAACGCTCGGGACCCACTTCGATGTAGAGGGAGGTACGGTTGATGATATAGACACTACATTACCCATAATAAGGAATATACCATAATTCCCATAGTTTCGGGTCCTTCAGGTAATGCAGGATTTACATCATCAACTGTACCCTCTAACGCTTTGACGTACCATAATAGGGTTTAGGGTTTAGGCTTCACGATTTCCGACATGGTTTGAAAGGTTATCCGTTACTGTAGTTGCCCTCAGATGCTGGACAGGTAAGGAACCCAAACCATATGACTATCATCATGACTACTACTACCATTTTCATTTTATCATCTTTCATCATGAATATGTTTCCTAATATTTTTCAATAGTTTTTAAGCCCCTAAGCCCTAAACCCTAAAAAAGCCCATGGGACACTGGACAAGTAAGACGAAGCCTGAGGTTGACCTGCGG
The DNA here is from genome assembly GCA_905221635.1 of Symbiodinium sp. CCMP2456. Lineage (NCBI taxonomy): Eukaryota > Dinophyceae > Suessiales > Symbiodiniaceae > Symbiodinium > Symbiodinium sp. CCMP2456. The sequence goes on along the minus strand of CAJNDV010036646.1, from coordinate 17,671 downwards.
TACCACACCAACATGACCTGGATGGTGGAGCACTTTGACACGCCGGGCACCCGAAGAACATAGTCAAGGAGTTCGGGCATACTGCAGGGGCCTTAAGAATTAGAATTGGGTTTTGGGGCCCACTACACTCTATTTATAATAAGGAACCCCCAAAACCCTTCCTAAACCCTAAACCCTAAACCCCAAAACCCTCCCTGAACCCTAAACCCTAAACCGTTCGGAAAATTTAGGCCCCTACATTACCGGCCATGTGGTGCAGGACTTACTGTCTGGGCTTTGCCGTCAAGGGGGGTGGGGCTGCACAGGTGTTTTCATTTTTGAGTTGTGGGGTTTGGGGTTCTCATCCAAATTCAGGAGGGTGTTTCGGGGATGGAAGGGTTTAGGATCTAAAAGTTTGTGTTGTTGAGGCTTCGTGCCCAGTCTGATACTCAAAGTTGTATGCATGAGGGCGGCACAGTGCTTGAGCATGCGGCCCTCAGAAAACGTCGTAGCACGGGCTTCCAGGCTACGGGTGGTGTGGATCACCGTTCGGCGAAAGCTTACCTAGCTGGACGCACTGATTTTCATGCCAGCGAAAGTCTTACAGTTGGGGTGCATGGGAGTGCATATGCCACCGCTGAAATCAGCCCAAAAGCTTACCCTTACGTGGGAGTTGGCCTTGCAGGTGGTGTGCACGGATCATACAATAACGGGAAAACATCCCCCACCGACCGTCAGCGCAGGCCGCAGCACGACAGGCGGCTGCGGCCTTCCTTTTACTCAGACAAACGGAAAGAGTCTGTCATGAGTATTTGATGCACATTGCTGCTAGTCGTATCAAGTACACGATTTAAGCAGCATGGCACAAGCCCTGCTGTCACATACATGCCCACGACAGAGTTGAAGAGCACAGTAGTTGCGAAAAAGCATGGTTGACATCACGCAATTGTGAAGCATCCAGTCTCAGGCAGAGCTGATGTTGCTTCATGATACGCGATCCACACATATCGTTTGACTCAGTGTGGTTCCCCACCCCATCCTTCTTCTGGCGTGTTTCCGCCCTTATGAATATCAACCGAATGTCAAACTGCCCAGCTGGAACAACACATTTGTTACACAACCGCGCGTTTAGTCGGCATCTGTACGAAATGGCACCTGCACGTCCTGTGCTTTTTTCTGGGATTGACCTGTGGATATTCAGGCCTGGGACCCGAGGGAAGAGCGCTACCAACTGCTTGGTGTTGCTCCCTTGATATCCCCTTTCCCTTCATGTGGATGTGAATGGATTCCGTAACTCTTCGGTAAATTGCATTAAAAGCCCAGAGTCCAGCGCCCACAACTTAAACCTCTTCAAAGACCGAGGTGGCTTGCTGAGGAGCAAGCAAACACCAACGCCACGGTTCCAGGCCAACTGGGCTGAATTGTATGCCGGAACTTGAATTTTGGGCTCGGGATTTAAGGTTTTGGGTCGTTTGGTTTGAGGTTCATGTGCTGTCCGGGTACAGGAATTTAGATGTATGGGGCTCGGAGTTTAGACCTTTCTGGGGCTTGTTCCGTGGCGTTATCGCTTCTCCTGTTGCCCTTCCTGGTTTCACAAGGACTAAACCCTAGACTTAAAGCCCGCAGCCCCTGAATTGATTTTACTGCCCATGTAATGTAGGGGCCTAAATAATAGCCAATACGGATTCCTTATTATAAGTTTAGTATAATGGGCCCCAAAACCCTGTTCCAATTATTAAGACCCCAATGCGCAAGCTTTGCACCGCCTCAAACTGGTAGAATCCTCATGCGAGGACCCTTCCTGAGAGTCAGCATGTGGGCTGTTCTTTGCGCCTGTCAATCTGGAAGACATGAATTGTCGGAGTCAGGATTCATCGGCGTTTGGTGGGTGATGGGCCACTGGTATATAAGATGTGTAAACATTAATATGTAAGTACGTACATACATACATACATACATACATACATACATACATACATGCATACATACATACATACATAAATACACAACACATAAACAGGTGTGAATATGTATATATATATATAACTTATATATATATATATACATATATGACTTTTATATATATATATATATATATATATATATGTGTGTGTGTGTCTGTTATAGATGCGAATCTTGTGCTGATCACTTAGTTAGGTAGTGACCCGAACACTCAGAATCCTGAACTTGTTCGCACCAGGCAGTCCTTGTCCGTTCCCGGTGAACACGGAGACTGCATCCACGGCGCGGCAGTGCAGCCCCAAGCGTGCACAGTGGAGCAAGGGTTGGTTTGGGTGTTCTGTGCCGAAGGAGTACAGAAAATCATCATGGTCTTCTAGATCGACATAGTAGCTGCGAAGAGAGTGACAGCTTGAATCAAATGCAGCAGCAGCAGCAGCAGCAGCAGCAGCAGCATCACATCCAGTCACAAGAACCAAAGCAAGCAATCGGACTGAGCTATGATTTCCGTTCCCTCAAACCCCATCTCTGAACCTCGCTAAACCCTAAACCCTAAACCCCAACTGCTGCGGTTACCCAAGCATTGAGGCGAGGCTTGGACTTTGGGTTCCGGGGCGGGTGTCTTTACTGGAGGTCGTTGAAGGTTTGGAGCTTGGCGGTTCAGGTCTAGCACAGATAATATAGGGGCATTACTAAATACCTATATTATTTTTTGGGGGCTCCTGACTATAAACATAGTAGAAAGGAGCCCAAAACCCGTAGAAAGGAGCCCGAAACCCTATTCTAATTATTAAGGCCCCTGCAGTATTGGAGTGCGGCTATTTCGGGGTCTGGCATGTTGGAGTGCAAAGGTGCAGGGCTTCACGTGATTCATGGGTCTAGACAAGCCAATAAAGCGTTCAACACGAATCCTGAACCCAAAAACCCTAATATAGGGGCCTCAATAATTAGAATAGGGTTTTGGGGTATAGTATACCATAATTATAATATTTACCTTACTCTGTTGGGGTTCCTTATTATAGTTGTAGTATAATATACCCCAAAACCCCTATTGCCATTGAAATTATTAAAGCCCCTACATTTCCCCGGAACTAACTCTTTGGGCCTAAACCTTACTGTAAACCCTAGCCTTGAACCCTTAACCCTGACCGTGACCCTCAGAGCTTGTGGCATTTTCCGCAATTGTGGTCATGCCTCAACCAGGTGCCGGCATCACGCCAGCTACCTGATGCCACAGCAGTGGTTTGAGGCAGCCGGGCTAGGATTGGAAGTTCGGAGATTTAGATTAAAGATTTAGATTAAATATAGTTACCAGGACCCTCCTTGTACCCTCAAATAGGGGCTGAAAGCTGCGTACTTAGGGTCTAATAGCGGGTAGGTATATAGGGCTTGAAGAGCTGGGGTATCGTCAGGGGTTGCTTAGGGTCAGTGTAGGCTGCTGGGCTTTATTCGAACATTCAGGCTTTAGGGGCCTTGGGGCTTCTAGGATTCAATGGAAGTGTAACTCACGTTTAGGTTTTTGTGTCAGGGTCTGGGGGTGCAGGGGATTGCAGAGCAGGCTGGCCTGAAACCATAAAGCAGCATCTCTCTCTCTCACACTCTCTTTTGTAGTTGAAGGCGCAAAGCTGAAGTCCGAAACCCCCAAGCCCGAGTCCTTGTCCTTGTGTAAAACCCTCACCCCACGGCCCTAATTCAAGAGTTCGCCCCACGTCCCCAAGGGAAGAGAAGGGGGCGGGGGGGTGACAACCAGGATGTACATGAACGTATAGTTCGGTCGTTTTCGTAATTTAAATCATGTTGGTCTGTTGAGACGCATCGGTTTCGGCGGAGTCGTTATCCGGGGCCAGCAGAGAGGCTGCCCGGAAAACTCACCCAAGCTCGCAACTTGATGCTTATCTTGCTGACCATGCTGTGCTGCTGATGACGACAGCATCTTTGCACATGGCGGCTATGCTTATGTTTATGATGACGACAATGATGTTGATGGCAATGATTGTGACGGTGATGATGATGGTGATGATTATGATGATGGTCATGGTGTCGATGCTGCTGACGGTGGTGGCAGTCATGATGATGGTTACGGTGATTATGACGATGGTGATGATGATGAAGATGATGACGGCGACGGTCATGGTGGCCAGGGTTATGACAGATTGACAGATCATGATGGCTGGGCGGCTTGGTTTTGTTTAGTCCGGTCATACATTCAACGATAAATGCCCTCGCAAGCTATTCCAAGAAGTCGGCAGGACCCTTCAATGCAGATCCCGCATGAACTCCCTGTATGTAACCGTAAACCCTAAATCCTAAACCCTAAATCCTAAACCCTAAACCCTAAACCCTAAACCCTAAATCCTAAACCCTAAATCCTAAACCCTAAACCCGAAATCCTAAACCCTAAACCCGCAAAACAGGAATCATGGCAGCTGGCTTGTCTAGGCTCCTGTCTTGTCCCCTTGTGAACCCTAGAGTACGTCACGGTACTACATCCTGAAGCTTGCCCTACTTGGAGGTTTAGGGTGGGTATAAGTGGGGTCATTCTAAGGCTCTGCGCACTTTAGTCTACCTTGGAGTGCTCCCAGCTCAGCACTTGATTAGGCGCTCCATGCGAAATTCACGCTGGAGTGCCTTGGCACATTGTGGGACACAGGTCGCAAATAAAACGCTCAGAGGGCAAAGGCCTGAAGGTATGGGCTTAGGGGTTCGGGTTTAGGGTGCTTAAGGGTTCTTTTGAGCTAGTTTGTCAATTTTGCCGATCAGGAATTCAGGCTTAGCTAAGGGGTTCTCAGCGTTTCCAAAACAAGTTTATCGAAGGACCGGGCTTTCACAAGGGTCTAGAATCTAGAATGCTTGTGCATGCAGGAAAACATCTCTCTGTGCAGGGGGCTAGTAAGGTAGACTGGTAGGTTTTCTACAGGGGCCTTAATGATTGGAAGAGGAGGGTTCCATGCTATGAGTATGGCGTATAAGACTAAGACAACTCCAAAGCCTTATCCTAATTATCAGCGCTGCTAGAACCTTAAACCCTAAACGCAAAATTATCCTCTTGACTTGCAGCATATGCACACATCAAGATCCGATGGGCAACCTTCGTGCACGGCATGGGAGCTGCACGCACAAGTGTGACATGCACAGTTTGCCATATATGCAAACGGAGTTTGGCCACGATGTCCACTACTGCAGGAGCTGTATATTGGACTGGTATAATCAAGAAGACATCAAAAAGTCGACTATGAGCGATCTCCGTCGTCGCGGCTATCTTGGAGAGGAAGACGATCCTGGTGGTGGTATTCCTGGATATGAGAGCCGTGAGCCAGGAATGACAGTCCAATGTTTCTAGCGAGGGTAGAGGTCTGGGTTCTTTGTGATCTACTATAAAGTTTAGGGTTTATGTTCTTTGTGATCTATTAGGGTTCCGGTCAAGGCCTTATGTTCTGTGTGATCTTTTTAGGGTTCACGAGGGCAAATGTTCTTTGTGATCTATTAGGGTTTAGGGCTTATGTTATATGTGATCGTTTAGGGTTTAGGGCCTCTAGAGTTTAGGGCTTCTGTTTTTTGTGATCTAGTATGGGTTAGGGTTGACGTTCTTTGTGATCCATTAGGTTTAGGGCTTCTGGTCTGTGTGATCTATTTAGGGTTTATGGCTTATGTTCAGTGTGATCTGTTAGGGTTTAGGGTTAATGCTCTTTGTGATCTATTTAGGGTTGAGGGAGTATGTTCTTTGTGAGCTGTTGAGGGTTTAGGGTATATGTTCTTTGTGATCTATTAGGGTTTAGGGCTTCTGTTCTGTGTGATCAATTTAGGGTTCAGAGTTTAGGGTTTATGTTCTTTGTGGTCTATTTTGGGTTCGGGGGGGGGGGGCGGGGCGGACGTCTGGATATGGGTCCCCACGGTCCACCTCACGGTGGTTTCGGCTTCACCTCCGGGTTCAGGGGTTTAGGGGTTCAGAGGTTTAGGGGTTTAGGGTTTAGGGGCATCCCCAAACAGAAAGGCTTGAACCCATCCTAAACCCAAAGCCCTTAAACCCTCAACCCTAAGCCCTCAACCCTGAACCCTAAACCCTAAACCCTAAACCCAAAAGAAAGAAACATGCTTTTTTTAAGGTACCAGGTCGAGGCGCCAGACGGCGCTTTGGCGGACGTTGCTGGCATGACGACGGCCGGGGGCTCCAGCAGATGATTGCGTGAAGGGTTCTTTAAAGGACCTTCAGGGATCTTCAGCGGATCTATGTGGGTGTGAATATATATATATATATATAGATATATAGATGTATGTATGTATGTAAATGTACATATATATATATATATATATATGTGTGTGTGTGTATGTGTGGCTGGGGGTTGAAGGGTTCTGTGTTTTGGTTTTTGGATGTGGTGTCTGTGAGTTTAGGGGAGGAGGGAGGGTTGCTATGAGGTTACAGTGTTTGTATGTGGTGCTTCTGAGTTTGGTGTCAAGGCTTTTGAAGGGCTTTCAACAGGTGAGATGGAGGTTTAGGGAAGAAGCCTTAATGACCTTAATGGTTTTTAGCTGCGGTTTCAGGTTCGATTCAGGGTAGTGGCTATAGGAATTGCGGTTCGGAGCTTAATATAGGGGCCGTAATAGTTACCTATACTATTCTGGGGGTTCTTGATGATAATTATATATTCTAATGATTCTAATGGACCCCAAAACCCTGTTTTAATCATTAAGCCCCTACACTACGCCCCTAAACCCCAAATGCATCTGGAGCATGTTGTGCTCGAAGAAGTAGCATGGGGTGTGCCAGCCGTAAACCCTGTAGGCCGACCGTACACCCCCAAGCCCTAAACCCCTAAACCCCAAACCCAAAGCCCCTAAACCTTAAACCTTATAGACTCTTATAGACCATAGGCCCCAAACCCTATCCCTTACGGCAAACCATGGCAGTGTCTCTCGGTTTCTGGTGTCCGCTTCTGTTAATATAGGGGCCTCCCAAAATAGTATAGATAATTGTTTAGGGGCTATATTTGTTAGTTTTTAAGCTAAGTAGAAGAGGGGCCCTAAACCCTAAACCCTAAACCCTAAACCCCTAAACCCCTAAACCCTAAACCCTAAACCCTAAACGGGCCCTTCCAAAGGCTCGTTTTTTTAAAGGGCTTTGTAGGGGTTCTATTAGGGATTCAATTTGTAGTATACGTAGAATAGGGGTCCTTTTGAGGGGTCGTTTCAAGGGATCTATAGGGGTTCTATTGGGGATTTCTTGTATAGGGGCGCTAGTCATTAGAATAGGGTTTGGGGAAATCGTAGTATACTGTACTTGTAACAAACAGCCCCAATATAGTCTCCGTTGTGGTTCCTTGTGTTGGTTTAGCCAGTTTATATTTAGGGTCTGCGGGGCTAGTTTAGGGGTTTAGGGCTTAGGGTTTAATCCTAAACCCTAAACCCTAAATTAAACCTTACACCTTAGATTCAATCCTAAACCCTAAATCTAATCCGAAACCCTAGACACCAATTTCTCTAAGGGACCAACCCTAGACCTTCAACCCTACACCCCAAAGCCCAAAACGCCGAAAGCGTCTCAGGTCGTGAAGAACGCGGATGGAGGGACCTACAAGGAGTTCGCTGCTGGACAGGCACTTCTGTTTGAAGAAGACAGCTTTGGGGGGGGGGGTGGGGGGGGCAGTTCTCTAAATTCGGGTGCCTCGTTACGTCCCCAATATAGAAGGGCATCCTCATACAAAGGACACTAAAAAGGACCCGAATTTAGAGAGCTACCCCTAATAGTATTCTTGTAGGATTCTTTAACGGTTCCTTTCAGAGCTCTTCGGGTCTATGGTTCAGTGGGTTCAGGGTCGCGTTAAGGGGTTTGGGTTTGGGGCGGTGTAGCGGGGTATTAATCATGTAGGCCCGTAGGCATTCGAGGACCGGATTTTAAGGGTTCAATGTGCGGCTCCTTCTGGGTTTTGGGACGGAAATATTTAGGCTCACAGTCTCAAGAATAAGAGGTCATGTCGCAACAAGGCCCAAGTCGACCACGGCGCTTTCTCACAGGAAGGGCTGATGTTTCTGCCTGCAAGGAGCCCTTAAAGAAAAGGAACCCCCATAAAAGGAGCCCCCCTAAACCCTAAACCCTTACAGAAAAAGGAGCCACCCTAAACCCTAAACCTAAACCCTTAAAGAAAAGGAACCCCCCATAAAAGCAGCCACCGTGAGGGTAAGTCGTTTTTTCCGCTCGGTCCATTTCTTGCGTCGGACTCGAGGTTTCTGGGGCTTTAGGGTTTCGGGTTTCTAGGGTTTCTAGGGTTTCTAGGGTTTCTAGGGCTTTAGGGCTTTCTAGGGTTTTGGTGCTTTAGGGTTTAGGGTTTCTAGGGCTTTAGGGACTAAAGCTTTCTAGGGCTTTAGGGCATTTAGGGTTTCTAGAGTTTCTAGGGGTTCTAGGGCTTCTGGGGTTTCTAGGGTTTCCAGGGCTTCTAGGGCTTATGGGTTTCTAGGGCTTTCTAGGGCTTTAGGGTTTAGGTTTTCTAGGGCTTTCTAGGGCTTTAGGGCTTATAAGGTTTAGGGTTTCTAGGGCTTTCCAGGGCTTTAGGGTTTAGGGTTTTTAGTGCTTTTGCACTGCACAAGAACCCTCAACCGTTGAATTGGGTCCTTCAGCCCGAGACCCTCAGATTGAAGCTTTAAATCCTTAGACCCTTTTAGGGTTCAGGGTTCAGGGTGCAACTTTAAGCTTTCAATCCCTAGACCCTTTCAGGGCTTAGGGTTTAGGGTTCAACCTTAGCCTTGAAATCCTTAGACCCTTTTATGGTTTAGGGTTGAGGGTTCAACTTCAAGCTTTGAATCCTCAGACCCCGCGGCCCTACAGTTAAGGGTAACCCTAAACCCTAAACCCTAAACCCTAAACCCTAAACCGTGGCTTTCAGAGTTTACGGCTCAGGGCCAGGGCAGTCTGGGACATGGATTTGGTTTGGGGGTGTAATTTAGGGGCCTCCATAATGTTCAGGGTCCGTGGGGCTTCGGGGTTTAGGGTTTGGGGTATGATTTTGAGGTGTTCCTTACCTAAACCCTAAACCCTAAGCCGTTTATTAAGATTATACAAAAAAGGATCCCAAAGCACTATTCTAATGATTCAGGCCCCTCTCGTAGGGTTTTCGAGCAAGTATAGGGATCCCGGCGTTTCGGCATCAACCCCAAACCCCAAACCCTAAAACCCCAAAAACCCTAAACCCTAAACGCCTAAAGCCTAAACCCCTAAACCCCAAACCCCAAAGCCTGAACCCTGCGCCCCAAAACCATAAAACCCGAAACCCGCAAGCCGAAGCTGTCAAAGGACCTATGCGGTAATGTAGAGGCTTCAATAATCAGAATAGGGCTTGGGGGTGCAGTATGCAACATGCGAATACTATATTCATATTCCAATTATTAAGGCCCTACATTAGTCCTTGCCCTGTAGAACCTTTGCAGGAGAACCCTTGTAGCGACAGTGAGTTGGCAGGTCTTGTCCCTCTCCGTCAAGGACAAGCTGTCGGATCACAACATGTGTTGAGGGGCTGTTGCCCTAACCCCTACACCCTAACACCTAACCCCGAAACCCTAAACTGTTTAGGGGTTCAGAGTTTTCAGGGTTTGTATGGGCTTAGGACCATGTTTAGGCTTCGGGGGTTCTGGACTTCCGTTGGGACATGCTTCTTCATCTGCTGCTTCTTCTTCTTCTTCGAATTAGCCCCGCTTCTGCTCTGCCGGATGTCAACTTGCAGCTTGTGCCCTGACCGACAAATTCCTTCCAGAGAGTCTTGGAGGGCATGCGCAGGGTGGGCCGGAGGGGTGTCATTCATTCAGTTCCGGAATACCATGGTGCCCGGGTATACATGGACCCTACCTAACCTTGGACGGGTAGAGTGTAGGCATGGTCGAGTAGAGAGTAGAGTTCAGAGCGCCCGTGCTCTGGACCCAGACCAAAAGCCTCACCAAGCCCTCTGTACGAAGCCCTGTTTTTTATGTGAAAACCATAACTAAACTCTACCTGAACACCTGAACCCCAAGCTCTGCACAACTACGGACCCCAGGCTTTGCTATCTGCACTGGCTTAAACCCTAGACCCTAAGCCCACAAAGCCTAATCCCCTAAACCCAAAGCCCTCCCCTACGCCCAAAGCCCTCTCCTACACCCCTAAGCCCTTAACCCTGAACCCTAAAGCAACCCTTATAGCAACAGTGGTAGCCTTATAGTAACCCTTGTAGTCGCCTTTGGCGGGTCCCTAAAAGGCTCCCTTAAAACGATCCCACAACAGTGACAAAAAGACCCAGGAAGCCTTAGAGGCCGCTGGCCTCGCTTTGAGCGACGTGGTGGATGCACAGGAAAGGGCCTTTAGGGTTTGGGGTTTTGGGTTTTGGGGGTTTAGGGGTTTAGGGTCTTAGGGTTTAGGGAGGGGTGGGGTTGGGATGGTTTAGGGATGAGGGTTTAGGGTTTAATTAGGGGTTTAGGGTTTAGGGGCTTTCTGCCTGCTTCCTAGGGCGCAGGAAACGGGCTTTGAAAAAAAAAAAAAAAAGGGACGCTTTGGGGCCCAGGGTTCGAGAGTTTAGGGCTGAGGGCTTGGGGTTTGGGGTTTAGGGCCTAAGGCTTAGGGTCTTCTTATACATTCCTTCAAGTCTAAGGACTTTAGGAGGGACCCCTAATAGGGGCCCTTAATCCCATTACCTTAAATAACNNGTATAGTCCTTATATACCCCTTATAGAGCCAGGTAGTCTCCATATTAACCCCAATAACCTACAAGGGTCCCTATAAAGGGTCCCTCCAAAAGCCCTTAGAAGCTGAGATAGTAAAGAACTCGCCTAAGGCCCCAGTGGTGGCCGCCATCCCTCAGAGACATTACCCTGAGATCAGTTATTCACGTCAGCTACAGGCATCTTGAGGGTTTAGGGTTTAGGGTTTAGGGTTCTAACCTGGTCTCCACTAGGCTTGACTCTGCTCCTCCCCACGTCAGTAGCAACAGGGGGTTTAGCGTTTTAATTTTAGGGTTTAGGGTTTGCAGTTGCATCATCGTCCAGCCTTCCATTTGCAAACGCCTCCTAAATCCCAAAACAGAAGTAGCCACACAAGCGGCAAGCTTCAACACCCACTGCTCGAAATTCGAGAATTGCCCGCTATTTATGTACATGTTTACACTCTGAGCCCTAAGGCCTACATGGGTTTAAGATTACGGCAATTCAGGGACCCTGAAGCGGGAGAAACTTGGAACCCTGCACCCCAAACCCCAAACTTCGAAATCCCAGAAACGCAGTTGGCCGGCAGCACATACCGATGCCGTTTGCTGGCATCTTCCTCAAGGGCTTTCGCGGTATGGAACGGAGGTTTCTGGAGGGATGCATAAGAAGGCGTTCTTGGAAGATTCCAGAAGCTCCGGCTCTAGAAAATCAAGCAGGGGCCTTAATTAATGATTCGCATAGGGTTTGGGGGTCCTTAATGGTATAATTATAGTAAGGACCCCAACAATGATACTGATGATGATTTGTATATATATATATATATCCTGCAGGCTTGTGGGGCTGGACCTGAGGGCATTGAAGGCTTATTGTGCAGCGCGTATGATTATTGGTTTAGCGTTTAGGTGTTCAGGGTTGCTAATTTAAAGGCTTCGTCGTAAGCAAGTTCAATACGTACGACCTTCTTGCTCGTGTCACATGTCGCCCTGTTCAGGACGCCTTGTTCGAGGCATCTTCGGTTTCTCAGCAGCACTTCCTCGCAAACAAGTAAACACCCTAAACCCTATACCCTCAACCCTAAACAACTCTAAACTTTTCTGCCATCCAGTTTTGATCAGGAGACCTGATAGGAAGGGGAATCGAAATAGGGTAAGCATAACAGAGTTTCGGTGCATATGGTAAAATAGTCACACAAACACTTCTTGTCTGCCATCCAACTGTTGTTTGATCCGAGACCTGAAAATGAAGGGAACTACGGTACTAAGTAGAAGAGGGGTTCGGTGTTGTGTTATTGTACTATGGATATATGGGGACTACAGTAAAAGGGGATACTACTACAGAAGACTCCTAACCAAAAATCCTTGAAGACCGTTTAAACCCCAAAACCCTCCAAGCCTTAAGCCCTAACCCAGATCGAGGCTAGATGCCCGCCGCTCGGCATGGGAAGGAAAAGCTCTCTACCTGAAAGATAAGTCAAGGGATACGACGCGGAAGAGGGAGCGGTTTGGAATTCAGGCGGTTTGGGGTTCAGGGATAGGGATTTTTCGGATCTGGGGTGTGGGGTTTAATGTTCTTCTCGTTTTGTGGTTTACGCTCTCGCAACTCGGACTCGGCCAAACGAGGTCTCTTGTGTCCAACTAGATCAAGCAACTAGACTGTAGGCTGACAATCGCTGCTACACCACAAGGGGATGTTGTGGTTTAGGGTTTAGAGTTTACCCTAAGGCTCCATGTGCCCATATAGTAGATACTTAAGCCTTAAAGGGGTCCCTATATAGGTACTTTAAGGCTTAAGTATCTACTATATGGGTACATGGAGCCTTTGGGTTAGGGGAGTGTTCGAGCTCATGGTTTAAGCCGCGAGTGCTCAGCGGATTATGGGGCTTGGGTGATAGGAGCTCATGGTTCGGGGGCCTTAGGTTATGCATGCCGAAAGGCAATTCAAGGTGCGTGGTTTAGGGTTTATGGGCAAGGAGCTCATCAACATGTACCCTAAACCCTAAACCCTAAACCCTAAACCATAAGGCTATAAGGTTTAAACCCTAAACCCTTAACCCTATAAGCCTTATAGCCAAATGGCTTAAGGTTTTTTCGTAGCAGAGGCTCCAGCAAGTCAGGATTCTGGCTTTCAGGGGACTTCGGGCTTCTCGACCCGAAATGAGTCAGGGTTTAGGGTTTAGGGTTTGGGGTTTACTGTAGGGTTTAGGGTTCGAGAAGGTTTTAAGATGTCGGTTTGGGGGGTCGGTTGACGGGCCGGCTTTCTGATGAGAAGCCTGTATCGTCCAATCCGAGAGTGCCCAGTAGGTCCAGGCCCTAAACCCGAAACCCCTAAACCCTAAACCCCTAAACCCTAAACCCTAAACCCTAAACCCTAAAACCCTGAACCCTGTGAGATGCAGGCATCCCTGCGAGACCGAGGGCAAGGCAACCTTAGGCGAGGC
>CAJNDV010036642.1:0-21962 GCA_905221635.1 Symbiodinium sp. CCMP2456 | reverse complement strand
AACCCTAACCCCTAAACCCTAAACCCGAAACCCTAAACTTTGAACCCTAACCCCTAAACCCTAAACCCGAAACCCGAAACTTTGAACCCTAACCCCTAAACCCTAAACCCTAAACCCGAAACCCTAAAATTTGAACCCTAAACCCTAAACCCTAAACCCGAAACCCTAAAAATTGAAACCTAAACCCTAAACCCTAAACTTTGAACCCTAAACCCGAAACCCTAAACTTTGAACCCTAAAATTTGAAACCTAAACCCTAAACCCTAAACCCGAAACCCTAAAAATTGAAACCTAAACCCTAAACCCTAAACCCTAAACTTTGAACCCTAAACCCTAAACCCTAAACTTTGAACCCTAAACTTTCTCTCCATGGAGTGATAGTGGGCTCTCCGGGCTCGAGTTCCACTCCCCATGGAACACAACCCTGTCGCATGGCGTTGCTGTTAAGGATTGGAACAGTTTAGGACTTAGGGTTTAGGGTTTAGGGTTTAGGGTTTAGGGTTTAGGGTCTAGGGTTTTAGGGGAGGTTAAGAGTTTTTAGGATTTAGTACAGGGTTTAGGGCTTAGGGCTCTTGATGGCTTCTCTGACTCAAAGAACGAATTTTCATGAATAGCAGTTATCCCGAAAAGCCAACTTTCCTGGAATGCTGATCTCATACAGAACCACGAGCCCTATACCTAGACCCTGATCTCTGACGATTGAAGGTGACATCACACGTCGGCTGTTTCATCCGCTTCGATGCTCACACAGGACCTGGCAGCAAGGCTCCGGACATGACCTGCCGTTAGGGTTTAGGGTTTAGGGTTTAGGGTTTCATTGTTTTTTACTTCTTACTGACATAGCGTTACTAAGGCTACTACTGCTACTACTACTGCTACTGTTACTCCCCTACTACGACTATTACTCCTACTACCACCACCACCACCACCACCACCACCACGACTACTACTACAGGAAACAAGTCTATCAGTATTTGGGTTGCGATGTGTTGAAGAGAGCATCGGGATCGCCTGGGCTTGCTTGGACACAACATACGAAACTTGCTGAGAAGATGCTCAGGATTCAATCGGGACCTCCAACGATGATCCCAATTAAAAGGACCTCCACGCGGATCCCTTGGGTTTTTCGAATTCTGATTCTGCTAGATTGGAGGCCGAATGCAACCGGTCAGAGGATTCGTTCAGAAGTCTAGTCTAGGAGAAAGACCGAGAAAGACTTACAAGTAAATGTGGTTAACCTCTAATTGGCTGTTTTCCCAGCCCCCATCCCTCAACCCTAAACCTGAATCATCCTGCAAAACGCACTGCAAACCAAAAACCTGAAAAACCTACCGGCTTTAAGGTTTTGTGTAACGAAATCGTAAAAAGAACCTAACTAGGAAGGTTCTCAGGGCTCAGGTAAGCCCTCAACCCGCTTCCCCACCAAACCCCAAGCAACCCTAAACCCGAAACCCTAAATCCCAAACCCCCTACCCACCCGACCATCCTCGGGGTACTGGAGGTGCGATTCAAGGATTCGGAGAGCGTCAGCTGCTTCCCCATCACTCCGGACCTGGCTTTGGGGAGGTACAGGGTTCCTATAGGCTTTCAGGGTTTAGGGGTTTGCGGTCTAGAGTCTAGAGGGTATTCATGGGGTCTATGTAGGATTTCAAGGTTTTAGGGTTTGGGATTTAAGGCTTAAGGGGGCATATAAGGATTTCAAGACCTGGCTCCGGGCTGCGTAAGGACCTGGCTGTGGGGTTTGGGGTTCTACAGGCGGGAGTTAGGATAAGGGGGGGGACTCTTGTAAAATATATAGCCCGTCTCAATAGGGTCCCTTTTAAAAGAGAGCCAGAAGTAGGGTGATATATATATATATATACATATATATATATATATATATAGCCCCTCTCAATACGGTCCCTTTTTAAAAAGAGCCAGAAGTAGGGTGAAGAAGGGTCCCCCTCTCGGGGGTCTCCTTAGTACTACCTAGGAGCAGGGCTACTCGCCGGAAGCTTAGGGGGCACGAGCTATAGGGTTCCTGGGGTTTAGGACTTGGAGATGGGCTTTAGGGTTTAGGGTTTAGGATTTAGGGTTTAGGGTTTGGGGCTTGGGGTTTAGGGTTTGGGGTTTGGGTTTGAGGTTCTTGGGCTAGAGTTTTGCTTTCTCCGGGGTAAATACGGTCCCTGTGGGCTTGTATAGGGTTGATATAGGCTTTAGATGTGGTTTAAGGCTTGGCCTTTTGGGGCCCATTATACTATGCTTGTAATAAGGAACCCCTCAAAATAGTATTGGTAATTATTTAGGCCCCTACATTAGGCTGATGGGGACTTGGCGTCTCAAGGTGTTAGCTCAGGGCGCTGCGAAGTTGCAGGGCTCAGCGGGTTCAGGGGATCCGACCTAAGTCGGTCACCGGAGCTGGGATTCGGGTTTAGGGTTTAGGGCTTAGGGTTTAGGGTTTTTGGTTTAGGGTTTAGGGGGAAACGCTGAGCCATGCACCCTAAGCAAGCCTTTAGGAACCGAAAGCCGAGCCCGAAGCCCGAAACCCCTAAACCCTAAACCCTACTTGGAGGATCATGGAACTTAGTAAGTAAGGTTATAATAACTACTGTATTTGGGGCTACAACTACTTGTTATAAGTATAGTTACCTTATTTATAACCCTAGTTACTAAGTCCCATGATCCTCTAAGTAACCCAAAACCCCTCCTTGTAGAATCCTCATAGATCCCTTCAAGGACCCCTTTAAGGAACCCTAGGTACTAAGGCCCATGATCCTGAAAGTAGACCCTAAATCCGACACCCGCAACCGTAAACCCTAAACCCCTAAACCCTAAACCCTAAACCCTGAGCAACAGCCCTAGAACCTAAACCCCCGTTATAGAACCCTCATAATAGCCCCTAGACCCTAAACCCTTGACCCTGAATCCGACACCCTCAACCTTAAACCCTAAACCCCTAACCCCCTAAACCCTAAACCCTAAACCCTAGACCCTAAACCCTAAACCCTAAACCCTAAACCCTAAACCCTGAACGCTCAACACCCGCCTGAAAGCCAGGCGCCGGGTGCCCAAAGTCGAAGTCCCAGCCGGCGCAGGCCTTCCGGAGCCAGGCTGAACCCTGAACCCACCAAGCTTTAGGGTTTAGGGTTTAGGGTTTAGGGTTTTAGGGTTTAGGGTTTAAGGTTGAGGGTTTAGAGTTTTAGGGTTTAGGGTTTAGGGTTTAGGGTTAACCGCAAACCCTTAACTCGTATCTAAGGCGCTGTTCTAAGAGTGACGTCCTTTTCGGGATCCAAAAGGAAGGAGCTTTGGGTTTGGAGTTTGGAGTTTAGGGTTTAGGGTTTACAGTTTAGGGTTTAGAGTTTGCAGCTCAGGGATTAGAGTTTGGCGCCTAGGGCTTAGGGATGCCAGTGGCTCATAGCTGCATCACTCTTGGCACGCTGGAGCATCGTGAGCCCGGCGATCATGCCAGGACCCTACAAATCAACCTCGACCCGATGCCCTAAACCCTAAACTCTACACCCTAGGGTTTAGGGTCTAGGGTTCAGGGTTTAGGGTTTAGGGTCCGTAGCACACTAATCACCTTAATCCGAAGTACAACAGACTGTACGGCACCAGCTCAAACAGGTCAGGTGCGCCGCGAGATGGACGGCTCCTCTCCCAGGGTGTTGAGGTTTTGGGTTGGGATTTCGGTTAAGGGTCTCGGGTCAACCCCCGTCCCTATACTTTGAAGTCCTATGCATCCGGAATCGTAAACTACTTAAGCACAGGGTGCATGCTGTGCAGGCCCAGAAAGCAGCCTTGAAGCAAAAACGCCCAGCACTCTAAGTCCTAAACCTCCAAACCCGCAACCCCAAGCCCCGAAACCCCGAAACCCAAGTCCTCAAATCCACAAACTCGAACTGCTACAGCACAGGGAAGGTGCACTGGCTCCTTCTTGCCTGGGCGCACAGGGCCGCTGGACACCTGTCAGAGATCAAATGTAGGGACCTAAAGAGTTACCAGTATTATCTTTGGGGGTTCCTTCTTATAATTGTAGTATAATGCGCCCCAAGACCCTGTTCTAATCATTAAGGCCACTATTTTTTTCGGGAATTTCAGGGTCAGTCGGGTTTCGGGCTGAGGATGCCTTCAGGGTAAAGCTCCCTTAAACCCCCAAACCCTCAACCCTAAACCCTAGGGTTTAGGGTTTAGGGTTTAAACCATTGGAGCTTAAAGGCTAGACCCTGACCCTCCAAGTAGGTAACAGAAGCAGAAACTCCTGGACAGCCGAAAGTGACAGCAAACGTTGACCTGCAGTCGGGTGCCTCATTGCACATACATACAGACACACATGCATACATATATACATACACACATACATACATACATACATACATACATACATACATACATACATACATGCATACATGCATACATTCATATTCATAGTATCAAAAAACCCGAAAGCAATCCCAAAAACCTTATTGAGAGCACACAGAGAGAGCCCAATACCCCTCAAACAAGGAGTATCCTGTTCATCATGGTTTGCCCAAGAACGTCACAAAAAGCTAGAAGAAGCTAGAGCACCCTAAACCCTATAAACCCGAAACCATAAACCTTTTCACAACCCTAAACCCTAAACCCTAAACCCCAAACCCTAAACCCTAAACCCGAACCCCACTAAATTACCCTTATAACACCGGCCGCTCTCGGTCCCGGCAATGGACCTGCTGAGCTTCCGTGGCCTTCCGTCGCTTGACAGGCACCTCGGGAAAATTCCGTTGGGGTTGAGTGCTTGGGTTTAGGGTTTAGGGTTTAGGGCTTAAGGTTTAGGGTTTGGGATTTGGGTTTAGGGTTAGGCATTCAGGAGTTTTGATTTAGGGATAAGGGCTTAGTGTCCCGGGCCTCGTTTAGAGGGTTGAGGGATTTGGGTTTAGGGTTTAGCGCTTAGAGTTGAGGATGTAGTATAGGGCTTCAATAATTACCAATACTATTCCTTAGAGTTCCTTCACATAACTTCACCGTCATATGCCAGAATACATCTTAGGAGGGGTTAGAGTTTACAGACGAGGGTTTCGGGTTGAGCTTCCAGGGATTATGCTTTAGGGTTTAACAGTGGCTCTGGGTTTAAGGCTTAGGGGCCCGGTTTGGCAGAGACTACCATCAGGGTATAGGGTTGGGGGGTGCCGAACACCTCAACCCCAACCTGCCACGGGACACAGCAAGGGGCATGTCATAGCCCTGAACCCTAGATCGAAGATCAAACCCCTCAACCCCTGACCGTAACCGTAAATCCCAAGTTGTAAATCCTAAACACTCACAAGACCTAAAACCCTAAATCCTAAAACCCGTACATCCCGAACCCTAAACGTCGCGCCCCCATGGGAGTCTGGGCCGACTTCTTACGCCTCTCGGGTCTGGAACTGAAGGGTTAGGGCTTTAGGGTTTAGGGTTTAGCGTTAGGGATTAGGGATTAGGGATTAAGCCTAAACCCTAAACCCTAAACCCTAAACCCTAAACCCTAAACCCTAAACCCTAAACCGATTACGGTTTAGTGCTCTGGGTTTCGGCTTCAGGGCTAGGGCTTTATCGTCTACACAGGGCTACAGACTTTAGGGTTTGGGGTTTAGGGTTTAGGGTTTAGGGTTTAGGGTTTAGGGTTTAGGGTTTAGGGTTTGGAGTTTCAAGGGCGCTACGAGGGATTTCGGCTTGCAGTGCCAAGTTTCGTCTGAACTTGGAGTCTGAGGTTAGAAGTATGGGCCCCTAATATGGACCCTAATTAAGGCCTTTCTAGGGACCCTTAAGGGTACATATAGGGTATATAGTAGGTGTGTAAGGATCCCAGGGTTAAGGGCCCATACTAGTGGCCCATGGTTCAACCGTAGATGGAGATGGACTTGCAGACTTGGGCTGCGGATGTTGTTGGCCTTACGGAGTTTACCGTTTAAGGAATTAGGGTTTCACGTTTAAGGAAAGAGTCATGTGTAGACGCATGTAAGTCTCCTATTCTGCTGGCGTTTAGGGTTCACGGTCTGAGCTTCAGGATGTTTAGGGTTTAGGGTTTAGGGTTACCCGGCGAAGGCACCACGACTAGAACTGCAGCAGTCTGCAACGACTCTTTCGTCCACATATCATGTCCTGTCAGGTAGGATGGCAATTTGACATCGACCGTGTTGCGATTTGAAGCGCTAGTGTGGGGCTGGGTTCAGATGCCGTCACCTCGACGCAGACAGCCGGTTGCGTTCTTCACATGCTTTTGACTATCCTCTTCCAGTATTCTTCCTTTTCATCATACCACAGTATGCTACTGTATACTAAACTATACTCGAACAATCTATAAAATGCCCGACATGTTGGAGACACTCCCTTGCACCAGCCGCCCACAACTTGGTGAAGGACTTCTTTGGAACCCTCCGTGGTGGATCGCCCAAGCGTTATCGACCACCCACATCGGGGTGCGGACTTTCCAAACGTCCGCGCCAAGAGTCTCGGAGCCTTCGGAGTATGAGCCCTGAGATATCCTGAGCTGAGACCTTGCATAATGAGACAAATAACAATAATGAAGAAGAAGCATCATCACCAACAACAAGATAACAGTGAAAACGATAAGAAACAAAAACTGGAGACTTTGAATAGCTCTGAGATGCGGTTGGCTCGGTTCTCGGTGAAACGCGGTGCACCCGTGCTGTTTGCAGAGCGGGCATGCACCTTCTACTGCAATAGGCAGTCAAGCTCCGCCGCCGTCCTCTTGATTGCACTTCTCTCAATATCCCGACAGCGAAGTACTCTCAGATCAGGTCTGCGAAAGCAATATTCCTCACGGTTCCTCTTTTGCAATCATTTGCTTCCAATCCCAAACCCTAAAACCTTGCACTCGTAACTGCTCCAGCTACGCCCTCTCAGCGCACGCTCGCCGTACACTCGAGCAGCTAGCTACAGCTGATCCTGGAGAGAAGGCGGCGTTGGGTGATTGAGGTCTCTCAGCCTCTATCCCTCAATCTCAAACCGTAAATCCTACAACCTGGATGCAAAGACAACGCTAAACTTCAAGCCGGCTTTCACTCCAACAGGATATACAACGCTGCAAAACCCCAATAGCCTGACGGACGCCCAGACCAGAACCTCTAAACCCTGTATCCCCAAACTTGCAGGGTTGGGATCGGCCACAGTTGTTCCAAGCAGACTTCAGTCGGATGCATGATGTTTGGGCAGCATTGGTCCAATTTTGTGGCCTCAGATAATCAAATGGGGTTTTAACGCATATTGTACTGTGTTTATAATACGGAACCCCAAGGAATGAGTTTGGTAAATGTTCAGGCTTCGATAGTAGCGTTAATTCTGGCGATAAGGATTTGAGGCAACTCTGCCTGCCGAACGTTGCACACCGAGGCTGCATACCCCTACTTGCAGGATCAGAGGACCTCGTAAGTAAGGCTGCCAGGCTGTAAAGCTATGAATACCTTGATTGAGCTACCTGATTTGTAGCCCTAGTGGACCGAGTTACTAAGTCCTATGACCCACCAAGTAGACCCTGAAGACACAGTTCTTATACATCCCTCATAGAACCCTGAAAAGAACCCTAAACCCTGAACCCTAAGTATCTCTCCCAACAACCATGTCACAGGCCCCGCCTCACCCGGAGGCGGCACCTGCATCAGTCAGCTTCGGTTACGCGTCACAGTTTCGGGTTCAGGGGTTCAAAGGTTTTTGTTTGGCGCTTAGTAGGTGGGGTTTAGGTTCTGGGCTTTTGGGGCACCTGTGATGCATTCTGACACCTGAACCGGATCACCAACGGACCACGTTGATAATTACAAAGACGCAGACGGGTTTTCAGGGTTTCGGATTGAGGGGTTTGGGGTTTAGGGTTTAGGGGTTTAAAGTGGTTTAGGGTTTAGGGGTTAGGGGTTTAGGGTTTCGAGTTTGGGGTTCTGGACTGGACCTAGAGCCCGTAAGAGTCCTCAAATCCAAACGACGTAGAATCCCGAAAACCCCATTGCCACCAAGCCTGTGGGCGCAGCCGGACGGCTTTGATGTGGCCACCAACCTCGGGGTGCAGGGCTTAGGGCTTAGGGATCATCGTAGTAGCAGTAGTCGTCGTCGTAGCAGCAGCAGTAGGAGTAGGAGTAGGAGTAGTAGTAGTAGTAGTAGTAGTAGTAGTTGTTGTTGTTGTTGTTGTCGTCGTCGTCGTCGTCGTATTTTTGGATTCGAGCCGCGGCATATGGGGTGTGCAAAGGCTGAAGAGTGAGAACAGGGCTCTCAGGGGATGCATCATACTCCGAGTAGCTGGCCGTTGGGCTGCACAAAGAACCACTTAGGCCGATGATATTAGGGCTCCCCCTAATCTAGCGGCCTTGACAGTTAGCATAGGGTTTTGGGGCCCACTATACTATAACTCTAATAAGGAACCAACATGATATAGGTAATTATTTAGGCCCCTATATGAAACCCTAAGCCGGTGATCATCTACAAAGAACCCAAACTGACGAAACTCGACACCTGGCGAAGCTGCAGAGGCCAACCCGACACCCCAAAGCAAAACGGGAAAAGGGGCCACAGAACATCTCCAAGCTTCGGCACAAGGCAACAACCACGGTTTAGGGTTTAGGGTTTGGGCTTTAGGGTTTGGGTTTAGGGTTTAGGGTTTAGGGTTTAGGGTTTAGCGTTTAGGTTTTAGGGCTTAGGGTTTAGGTTTTAGGGTTGAGAATATTTACCAGAATCATTCTGAAGCCAACACAACACCCTGCGCGAGTGTCGAGGTCACCACCTGCACGAGGGGGTACAGGAAGCGGTCCGTCGGCACACCCGCCTGGTAGGGCCGTTTGCCATCTTCTGATGCTAGACCGGGCGATGCGACTTTGTACACGACCTTACGGTTCAAAGTCAAAGTGTCTGCCGGGTTTGTTCGAAGTCTACTGCGACACACCCTAGGTCTAAACCCCGAACCTGCACCCTACATGAGTCTGATGCACTCCTCCCGATGCCTGGGCCTTTCGCCACGCCTTGTAGTAAAGTTCATCTTTACAGCTCTCAGCTTCTGCATTTCGGGTTTTGGTTTCGGAGCCCTTTCACAGCCCTACAACCTAAATCAGAAAGAGTATAGAAAGGCTATATACCCTGAACCCCAAACCCAACAACCTTCTTCCTGTACAGGCTACACATTCTGAACCACAAGCGCTGCACAATACCATGAACCCTCTATACCCTATACCTGAAACCCTAAACCCTAAACCCTAAACCCTAAACCCTAAACCCTAAAATATACCCTATACCTGAACCCAAGACCGAACCTAAACCCTGAACTTAAGCCTATGCTCAAAAACCCACGATCAGCCTGTACCCTGGGCCGGAGTTCCAACCCCCAAACCCAAAATCATTCGAGAACACCCGTATAACCCTTGTAGAACTTGACGGTTTAGTGTTTGTTTGTTTCTTGGAACCCTTTTCTCACCCCACCTACCGCTACATTTCCGCTTCCACCAGGGCACGTCCGCTACCGCCAACTCTCGCCGGCCGTTCACTGTGAGGAGCAGGGCGCCCGAAGGTAGTGCCTCAACAGTGTTGTAGACGGTTTTCTTCCGGTTTTGGGTTCTGGGTTCAACGCTAATTGCTCTTTTGGGTTTAACGTTAATTGCTCAAGGATTCTATGTGTTTTGTTCAGTTTTTGTTTCTTCTCGACGTTGTTTAGGCCTCTGCATTAGCCGGGTTCCGGTTTGAAACTTGGGCTTTGGGTTAGGGTGTGGAGTTTTGGGCTTTGCCTGTGGTGTAGGGTTCCGAATGTAGGAGAGTTCCGGGTTTGGTGGCGGAGTCCAGAGGAGGTTCTGGATGTGGCATCTAATATAGGGGCCTTAATAATTAGAATAGGGTTTTGTGATACTATAATTTCAATAAGGATCCCCCAAAATATTATAGGTAATTATTGAGGCCCCTACTTTAGGTGTTCCAAACAACTGTTTATTGTTGAGGTTTAGTGCTTAGAAATCCCGATCCCCCAAAACGCCTGCATGAAGCAGTTTGCCTGACGCCTCCCCCAACCCTGACCCTGGTTGCTAAACCCGAAACCTTCAGACCTTGTTCCGATTTGGGCTCGTGCTGTGTCTTGAGGGCTCGGTCTCAGTAGTATCACTGGTCGACTAGGGTGTGTTTTCTTGTTGAGGCCGTTTGTTCCACAGCGTCGCTGAGCCTACTAGAGGCAGGTTTCAGGATTTAGGGCTTGGCACTTGTAAACGGTTGAGAGCTCCCACTGACAGCCCCTCCGGTTTTTCAGCCCAATGCCCGCAACCTAAGACCTACTTGAGCCGCTATGATATAGCTAACAAGCCAGAAGGCGGGGGCGATGTCCACCTGACTATTCCTGATGTTGGCTGCGGTAAACCGTGGCTCAACTGTGGCTCATCTACGAACCCCAAACCCAGAAACCTGAATCTTAACCCTAATCTAGGACATTTTCAGGTGGGGAGTTTAGGGGACATAGGGCGTCTATAAGGCTTCTATAAGGTATATAGACCTTCTATAAGGCTCCTATAAGGGTAACTACCCACCTGAAAATCTCCTAGACCCAAGCCCTAAGCACTGAAGCCTAATCTGAGCCCTGCGCCAGCAGACCCAAGACGTCCGACTCGTTGAGTGCCACTGACCAATCCTAAGAGTTCAGGGTTTAGGGGCTTGGGCTTTGGGATTAGGGGTTAGGGTTTTGGGCATGTGGAAGCCTGAAGGATTACCAATACGGTTCCCTTAAAACTCTTCGCATAGTTGCAGTGCAAAATCACCCAAAACCTCATTCGAATGGTTAAGGCCCCAGTAGCAAAGAACCCTTGTTGCAACCCTTAAATAGACAGAACCCTCAACCCTAAACCCTAAACCCTTGTTGTAACCCCTCAGTAGAACCCCTTTAAGGAACCCTTAAATTTGCTAAAGGCCCCCTATGTTATGCTTTTAAGGAACCCCTCTTAAATTTGCTAAAGGCCCCCTGTGTTATGCGAAGCTTGGAGGACACGCTTCAGAGGCTCCTGGTCCTGGAAGTTCGGAGCTTGTGTAAACAAAGAAGAGAAAGTGGAGTGCTTAATATAGGAGCCTTAATAATTAGAATAGGGTTTTGGGGCCCGTTGTACTATAACTATAATAAGGAGCCCCAAAATAGATTTGGTATTTTTTAGGCCCCTACATTAGGCTTTCGAGTTGAGGGTTTGGGTCTAAAGCTTAGAGCTTAGAGTTGAGGGATACGGGCGTAGGGTTTAGGGTTCAGGGTTTAGAGTTTAGGGTTTAGGGCTTAGGGCTTAGGGTTTAAGGGTGAAGAGTTTAGGGTTTAGGGTTTAGGGTTTAGAGTTTAGGGTGGCTCTGGCCCAGCTCTTTTTTTGGAAGCCGAGGTGCAGACCTCTGGGGGCCCAAGGATTCAGGTGTGGTCGCGGGCGCAAACCCGAAAAAAAAAACGTTTAGGGTTTAGTGTTGAGGGTTTCGGGTTTAGGGCTTAGGGTTTAGAGGAACCAACCAACCTGCAGACTCTTGGGTTCTGGCACACTGCCGTGCGACGGAGCCTGCACCGGCAGGGCTGATTGTACGTGTTTGTAGCGATTTCCCTGTTTAGGGGACATGATTTCAGGTTTGGGTTTCGGGTTTAGGGTTTGGGGTTTAGGGTTGATAATGAGAATGCTAATTACTATGCAAGCCAATGTAACCATTGGTGGCTACATTAACAAACTGTTCTCTGCAGCTCCCATATGGAGGTATGAACTTGCAGACCCTAAACCCTAAACCCTAAACCCTAAACCCTAAACCCTTAACCTGAAGCCCTGAAGTGCCAACCGAAAAACCCTAAACCGCAAACCCTGAATCCTGAACCCTGCACCCTGAACCCTACAGCCCCGGGGTTCAGGGTCAAGGACCCCGAAAGTGAAACGCCAAGCATACTCAGGAATAGTCTTCCTGAAGGTTCCGCATTATAGATACGGTGTGATATATGCCAAAGCCCTCTTCTGCGTGTTAAGGCCTCTATTATAAAACCCTATGGAAGCCTTCCAGGACCCGTTTTCAACTCTTATTGCATGACATGTTCTATACGATTGATGATATAAAACCTGCATTACCCTTAACACATTGAATGTATCATATTTCCCATAGTTTAGGGTCTTTAAGGTAATGCAGGATTTGTATCATCAACCGTATTTCTTAAGATCATATCCCTCTCGCCAGTCCTGGTCCCTTCGACAGCGGCGGCCAGGGGCACCTGCCATGCGACGCACGGAAGGGTCAAGCTCAGACCTTGGGTTATTTGGGTTTTGGGGTTTAGGGTTTAGGGTTTTGGTGCTTAGGGGTTAGGGGTTTAGAGGTTAAGGGTGTAGGGATTCGGGGATTGGGGGGTTTAGGGTTCAGGGTTTGAAGGTCCTGAAGTTTACCAATAAAATGAAGAGTGACAGCTCGGGGTTTCGCGGTCCTGAACCCTGAACCCCTAAACCCTACACCCTCAAATTACCCCCAAACTCCGAACCCTGATCCTGAAGCCTAATGCAGGGGCCTTAATAATTAGACTAGGGTTTTGGGATTCATTATACTAGAACTCTAATAAGGAACCCCTAAAATAGAAATGGTGTTTATTTGGGTCCCTATATCCCTTTTGAAAAAGGGTCCTGGGGCCCGTTATATTACAATTATAGAAAAAGGAACCCCCAAAATGGTATAGGTAATTATCTAGGGCTTAGAGTTTAGGGCTATAATTATAAGGAACACCCAAGAAGGCCCCCATATTACCCAATGCCGGCACAAACACGGCGGCTGAGCAGGCCAATCTGGCTGGGAAGCGGCTTCGTACGATGCCAGGGCGGACGAACTTCCGGCGTGGATCGCATCTGAGAGGTCGCAAGGTTTACGGTTTAGGATTCAAGTTCTGTGACTTTTTCAGAGAGTTCTAGCGATTCCAGCCATGACAGCTAACAGTGTTGACCGACGCCTCACACCAAAACCTGCAACTATTCTCTAGCAGCCCGAACAGCATCTGTTTTTCAACAAGGCTAAATTCCAACAGTTCATGTCGAGGGAAAGCCCCAGCCCGAAACTTTTTTGGCAAGCCCTAAACCTAAACCCTTCCCTTGAAATCCCTTTTGCTAACAGGAAACTCTAAGCCCTCGCCCTTAACCCGCTAAACACCAATACAAGCCTCCGCTGACCCTAAGCCGTGAAGCCAATACCGCAAACCCTAGACCCAAGGCCCAAAATCCTAAGCTAGGGCCCCAAACCCTAAACCCCAACCCCTAAAACTCTACACCCTAGACCCCAAAACCCTAAGCCCCAAAGCCCAAACCCTCAACTCTAGACCCTAACACCCTAAACCCCAACTAGACCCCGCTCTAAGCCTCCCCCCGAGCATCCTGACCTGGCTCACCGGCCGCCGGGCGGAAGGAGGGGCCCGGCCAAGCTGCATGAAGAAGAACCTTTCGGGGCTTCGGGTTTAGGGTTTAGGGTTCAGGGTTTAGGGTCTAAAGTTTCGGGTTTAGGGCTTGGGGTTTAAGGATTTGGGGGTTGAAGGGGCTTGAGGATTTGGGGGTTGAGGTTCAGGGTTCAGGGAGTTTACGAATTTAAGGCTGTCGGGGCTTTGGGTTTGGGGTTGAGGGGTTTCGGGGCTCAGGCTTGAGGTCTGCGGGTTTGGGGCTTCGGGTTTCGGGTTTTGGGTTTTAGGGTTTAGGGTTTAGGGTTTAGGGTTTAGGGTTTAGGGTTTATAGCTTATGGTCTTCTGGTCTTGGAAGAACCCGCGTAGCATCATCGTGAGCTAGTTGCTGCGAGTACCTTGATTATATTGTCAAGGAGTAGAACCTGAGGCTTTACCGAGCTGGAAGAAGGATGCACACAGATATGTGCAATAGGCTCCACCGTGCTCTATAGTAGGGCTTTTGGAAAGAGCTTTGTGAGGACCTTATCAAAGCTCTGCATGGGTTTACTAAGGGCCCCCTGCCCAAACGTCGGCTCTAGGCTCTTGGGGGGTTCAAGGGCTTCAGGTTTCGGGATGTTGGGCTTTGGGTTCCAGGGTTTGGGTTTAGGGTTTAGGGTCTTGGGTTTAGGTTACAGGGTCTAGGGTTTAGGGTTTAGGTTACAGGGTTTAGGGTTTAGGGTTTAGGTTACAGGGTTTAGGGTTTAGGGTTTTGCAAGTTACAGGGCCCAGATGGCCCACATGACTTCAACAAGGCTGTTGAATGGGTGTTGAATGGATTCAGGGTTTAGGGTTTGGGGTTTAGGGTTCAGGTTTTGTCTAGGGTTTAGGGGTTTAGGGTGTAGGGTTTGGGGTTTAGGCAAGAGCCCCTGAACCACTACAGCAACCCTTAAACATCTTCCCCAGCAGCCCCCAAACCAAAACCCGGAATGCAAAACCCCTTAACACCTGAAACCAATAGCTCGCCGCCCTGAACCCAAAGTAAACTCAAAACGCGGGAACAATAAGTACTGAACACAGAAACCTGATCGAAAAGACTGACGGAGCTCGAGTGAGGCGAGACACCCGTTCGCCGAAAGGCACCAGGAGTTCGAGACCCGAGACACATCATCGGCAAGCCTGGGGAAGAGAGGGTTCTAGAACCCCTAAGGCCCTAAACCCTAACCCTAAACCCTAAACCCTAAACCCTAAACCCTAAACCCTAAACCCTGAACCTAACCCTGAACCGAATGGAAAGTTCCACAAGGGCTCTGCACAAATTACAGCTCCTGAGCCTTGGCTTCAGGATCCAGGGTTTAAGGCTCAAAATGCGGTTTAGGGCTTAGGGTTTGGGATCGAAATCTTCCAAAAAAAAATCCCTTCACATCTTGCGAGGGCCCAGTTAGTTCATTGGCAAAAAAGGAGTTCGGCGTGCCCTATACAACTGACCTAACGTCCTAAAGATTAACGCTCGAAAGCTGAAGGCTCCAACTTGAGGGAAAGGGGCATGAGGGGTATAGTATATTACGTTAGGGTGCACTATTTCATAGTATATTATGCTACCACATTATGCTATGGTATAATCAACCTGTCAGCGTCATAGTTTATTTGTAGGTTGGGGGAGGGTCGGAAATTCCGGAGCGCCTCGCGGCTACGTGATTCGGATCTTTGTGTCCACCCACACCCTAAACTTCGGCGCCCGGAAGCCGTAACCCGTAAACCCTAAACCCTACACCCCGAAACCCCTAAACCCTACAACCCTCAACCCTAAAGCCTAAACCCTTCTAAACCCTAAACCCCTGAACCCTGCACCCTACAACCCTAAACCCTAACGCCCTAAAGCCTCGACTTCGGTGTCCGGAACCCTTAAAGCCCCAAGGTCCTACTACAGCCCGAGAGGCGCCAAGCCCTAAAGCCCAAAGCCCAAGCTCTGCAGCCTTGAAGCCCTGAGCCGAACCTTCAACCCCTACCACCGGTCAAGGGTTAAGGGTTAAGGGTTAAGGGTTTAGGGTTTAGGGTTTAGGGTTTAGAGTTTAGGGTTTAGGGTTTGGGGTTCAGGGTGCAGGGTTTCGGGGTTGAGCCCTAGACCCTTACCACTCCGCAACTCCGTGCTGAGAAGAGCACTCGTCTTGGTCGCAGGACGGCGAAGCTCGGAATCCCAAGACCAGGCCTGACACAAGGGGCAAACTATTACGAAACAGCAACAAACAAAACAAAAAAACAAAAAGCAAACAAAAATAACTCAGATAATTCGGGTTCCCTTAACAATTAGAATAGGGTTTTGGGGCCCATTACACGATAAGGATAATAAGGAACCCCCAAAATAACATAGGTGATTATTAAGGCCCCTATACTTCCCCCAAAACCTGGCAAAGCCTTGCCCCTCCCGCCTGCGCTGCGGCCGATGGTCTCAGAGACCCTTGGCCTGAAACCATGCGGGAGTGCAAGGGATTCTGCGGAGTCAGGGTTTCGAGCTTCGGGTTTAGAATTTGGGGTTTAGGGCTTAGAGTTTAAGGTTTAGGATTTAGAGCTTCGGGTATAGAGTTTGGGGTTTAGAGTTTGGAGTTTAGGGCTTTGGGTTTAGAGTTTAGGGTTGTTGGTTTAGAGTTTTGGGTTTTGGGTTTAGAGTATACGGTTTTGGTTTTAAGGTTTATAGGGGTTGGGACCGGTTTGGGGTTTAGGGTTTAATGCAATTGCACGGGTTGCGATGGATTTTAAGGCTTCGTGTTTTGAGGGCTGCGTATTCTTATGAGGCTTTACATGGTGTTTATAGGTTTTCAAAGCGTATTGAGGAGTGCTTAGGCCAAGTTTCTGTGCGAGCCATCCCCGTCCCACAAAATAAGCTTTCAGAGTTACGGCCTTGACGGTCTTGGGACTTTCCCGGTTAAGGAGAACGGATCCGAATCTAGAGATCTACCCATGTACATTTTACATCGCAGGCCCTGCGTCTGCAAACGCTGTGTCTCACTGAAGGGCCTGAGTTCTCCTCTTTTGGCTGTAGTCCCACAATACTCGCTGAAATCTCTTTTGCAAACAAAACGCAGACAAACATCGCCAGACGAACACAAAGAAAGGATTCAGATTTTGGGGTTTCGAACAAAACAGGAAAGGAATCCCAAAGCCCTAAACGGCCCTAAACCCCAAACCCTAAACCCTGAACCCCAAAACCCCTCAACCAAAGGCCTGTCTGCCGAGGTAATCGACTGAAAGAGGCTCTCCACAACCACCTCGAAGTAGTGCCCACCCTGGAAGACCTCGAACAGTGGGATTTGGGGATTTAAGTGGCTTAGGAGTTTTGGATTCAACCCTGGATTTAGAGAGATTGAAGGAATTAAGGCTTCAGGGGTTTAGGGGTTTAGGGATTTAGCGGGTTTAGGGCCTCAGGGGTTTTAGGGGATTTTAGGGCTGGGAGACCTCCAATGCTGGAAATTAGCCCTAAGGGTCCAAAGGACCTAAAAATTAGGTACTTGCTTTGCGGATAGTAGTTCTATAGGTTAGTATTCGGGAGAGTATATGGGTAGTTCTGTAAATCAGGGTCCCTTTTAGGGTCCATCTTATAAGGGTGCCGTACTATATTGGGGACCTCAAAAGGGACCCTAATTTAGAGAACTACCCGAAAGATTATTAGGTACTTGGACCCTTTGGGTCGGGTTTAGGGGTCCGCGGCTCAGGACCCGGGATTTAGAGTTCAGGGAAACGGATCGGGTTAAGGGTTTAAGGGATAAGGGTTAAGAAGTTAGGGTTTAGGGGTTTAGGAGTTTAGTATATGGGTTTAGGGGTTTAGGGTGTAGGGATCAATGTCTAGACAAGTGGATTGTCAGGGCTTGCTGCTTGAGGAACGTGCCGGCTGTAGGGGTTACCGCTCTTAGCTTTGGTCCTTTCAGGTACAGGTTCTAGTTTGTATAGAAGGTTATCAACAAATCCATCTTTAAATCTTACGAAGCTTCTCTCTAACTCCCACTTCAGGGCTGTTATTCTACGTTTAGGGGAGGAGAGCTGCTTCTAAGCTTCCACTGAAGCATCACTCCTGGGTTCAGGGAAGGCTTTACAGGGTTGGGCAGCTAGGAAGCGTTTGCAGGGCTTAGGGTTTTTTGTTTAGGGTCTAGGAAGACTTTAGAGGATTTTGGGCTTATGGCTCAGGAAGGGTGCGTAGCGGTTTCGGGTTTAGGGCTTAGGGTTCAGGACGGGTTTGTAGGGTTTTGGGTTTTGGGTTCAAGGTCTCGGTAGGGTTTGTGGGGTTCGGCGTGAGAAGGCTGCTTCGGGGTGTTCAGGATAAAAATTTGCTGTTCAGGACTCGGTGCACTCAGATCAACGAATTACGCTGTAGTCCACCCTGAGCCAAAACAAGAAGCGAGGACAGGATAACATCATCCGACTAATCCGGAACGCAAACTCCTGTGGTGGAACCTTCGGACGCCTCTTCTGGATCGGTGTCGGCTATAGGAGGGGCTTGGAGCGGAGCCTGGACTAACTAAGAGAGTCGAGAATCCAACCCCAAACGTTTCGCGATTGCCCCACCCACCAGCTGAGAGGACAGCGGGAACCGGCTCGAGGCAGGTGACGATGGCCGGCGGCTGGCCGAGGGACGATTGAATCATCATTAGGGACGCGAACAGGGTTTAGGGCTCAGGCTGTTGGGTTTAGGCAACGGTTTAGGGAAGCATAAACTCTCAAAATGCGAGCCCCTTTTTGGTATCATCATCACCATCATCACGATCAACTTAGCCACAACAGCACGATTGCCCGCAGCAGCAGCAGCAGCAGCAGCAGCAGCAGCAGCAGCAGCGGCAGCAGCAGCAGCAACAGCAGCGGCAGAAGGCGAAGCAGCAAAGCCCGCCGCTGCCGGCACCGCCACACCGCAGACACCCACAGCATGACCATCAAAAGTAGTCGCAACAACCACCACACGACCACGGCGACGACGGCGACGAAAACAACCACGGCTGTCATGACTAGTGTATAATCCTTCTAGTGCTGACACTACTGCAACTGCTCCTTCTCATGTCTTTCTCTGCCAATCCTGTGTCTTCCGCGTCGTGTCTAAAGTTGGTGCGTACCTCCCAAACAAGGGACAGCTGTCTGCTTTGAAGATGCTCTACAAAGCTCCACTAAGTGCTTGCCCAACTCCGCTTCGGGCGTGGCCAAACTTCAAAAGGAGGAATGTTAGCCAAAATCCTCACAGGCTACCTAACCCTAAACCCTAAACCCTAAACCCTAAACCCTAAACCCTAAACCCTAAACCTAAACTTGAAACCCCAAATCTCCCCAGGCAAAATCTTCACACAACTGTGCCGGCGGGGGCCATCGTACACCGCGGAAGGCGACAGTCCCTTCGGACGCAGCTGCCTTTTCAGCTGTAGGAGAACTTTGGGCTTCAGGGTTTCGGGGGTGTGGATTTAGGGTTTAGGGTTCGGTTTCAGGGTTTAGGGTTTAGGGTTCGGGGTTTAGGGTTTAAGGTTCAAGGGTCTGAGACCAAGGTTTCGGGCTTGCGACTGAATTTGATTTGGGAAATAAGGTTCAGGGTCAAGCTTCGGGCGTAGAGGTTTAGGGTTTAAAGTTTAGGATCTAGGTTTTAGGTTTGAGGGTCTAGGGTTTAGGGTTTAGGGGCTTGCATTTCGGATGGTGGCAAGGTTTTGTTGCTTGCGATACAGGAGATGTTGAGGCTGCTCCACTGAAGGTGCTCAAGACACGTAGTACTGAAAGACCGGGACATCCTGACAACGTTAAACCCTGAACCCCCAAACCCAAACCCTGGAACCTACAAACTTCTAAACCCTGTGCTCCAAGCCTAGTGGTAGCCCGCTAAACCCCAAAGCCTAGACCCTGTTGTGTTTCGGGTGGGTGGCTTTAGGACCGGACCTCGGCATTGAGGGTCTACGTACTCCTGAGCTCAGACAGAAGCAGTCGCCCTGGGCTTCAAGTCATCTTCTGTGAGACTCTGAGCTGCGACCCTAGACCCTAAACCCTAAGCCGTAAATCCTAAACCGTAAGCCCTGAACCCTAAACTACGGGTCAGGGTTTAAGGTTTCGGGGTCCGGAGGTTCTGGGTGTGCGGGTTGGGGGTTGAGGGGTTTAGGGGCTAAGGGTTGGGGTTTACTGAAAAATCTACATCCCGAAACCCCAGTACCAAAAAAATAGGAGGCTCTGACTCTGTCTACGACTTGACCGCAACCCTGCCGCCCTAGATTTAAGCCCTGCATCCCAAAACCTGAAGGCCCTAAACCCCCCCAGAAGTCCCAGTAGAAAGCTTGAACCCTAAAGCTTTAGCAGCTAACCCTAAGCCTCAAACCTTAAACCCTGAACCCCTGGACTGTCCCTAAACCCTAAACCCTAAACCCGAAGCCCTAAACCCTGAACCCTAAACCCGAAGTCCTAAACCCTAAACCCTAAACCCTAAACCCGAAGCCCTAAACCCTAAACCTAAACCCTATCCTCCTCCTCCCCACGCACCTTGCTGGACGATGGAGAACTTGTGCCTCATTCCAGCAGACTACGAAAAGCTAGCCGAGGGAAGCACTTAGGGTTGAAACCCTACTGGGAGGATCATGGGACTTAGTAAGTAAGGCTTTAACTACCTTAATTGTGGTAATTACTGATAACCATAGTTCCCTTATTTACAACCCTAGTCACTGAGTCCCATGATCCTCCAACTACACCCTAACCCGGTTTAGTGCGCAGGGCTTGCAGCTCGGGGCAGCATAGGGTCCCACCCACACACAAGACAAGAGTATCAGAGCAGCCGCCGAATTGTAGGGTTTAGGGTGCACTTGTGTTAGGGCGGAACGTTGGAAGTTTCTAGGCTTCAAGCTTGAAGGGCATGGAGCTTTGGGTTTAGGTCCATTCTGGGGCTTGCGGGTTGGAAGCTAGTAACCCCGGAAACTTTACAGGCAAGGCAAACTTGGGAACTGGACGGCTCAGGGTTTAGGGTTCATGGCTTACGGTTTAGGGTTTAAGGCTTCCCTAAACCCTAAACCCTAAACTCTAGACCTTGGGGGTTCTAAACTCTAAACTCTAGACCTTGGGGGTTTAAGGTTTTAGGGTTCAGGGTTCAGGACCCTCAACTCTGAAACCTGAACCTCGAGCCGAGCGGCAAAGACCCTGGCTCGAGGCCATCCAGGCGGACGAAGCCCCTTCTGGCACTCACCTCAGCCTGCATGCTCTTGGTTTTGGGGTTGTGGGCTTTAGGGGTTTAGGGTTTAGGGTTTAGGGTTTAGGGTTTAGCATGCGCTTCGGATAGGGGTTTTGGAGATCATTGTTTGAGGCTTCTGTCGGGTTCAGGGTTTTAGTTTAGGGCTTTACGAGCACGATTCCTTCATGTTCCTTGCGAAAATAGAGAATGTACCGCGAGGCCGTGTTCTGCTCATGAAAGCACTTTGGACTCAAGATCTTCTGAGGACTGTTGCATTCTTCCTAGAGACTCCAAAACCCCCTAATTAAGGAATATACCTTAAATCACATTCGGGATCCTATTATCATTTAAGGCATATTCCTTAATTAAGGGGTTTTGGAGTCTCTAGGTTACCACCCGGTGCTATGCAGCCGGGAACTCCGGAGCTCTTGCGTTTGCTGCGGAACAGGCTTTCCATTGCGGTGAGGGTTTAGGATTTAGGGCGTGGGGTTTGGGGGAGGATTTAGGATTTATGGCATTTAGGGTTTGGGGTTTTCCAACGTGCAGAACAAAACGCATGAAAGAATTTGAACATGCATTAAGGTCAGAAAGAGTCTCAGTAGCTCGAATCTAGGCTATGGACCCGAAGGACGCGGGCTCAAGGGGCCCTGGGACAGCTAGAATGCGACTTCATCTCTAGCGCAAATGCGTACTTGGAGGATCATGGGACTTAGTAAGTAAGGTTGTAACTACCTTAAAATTGGGGTTATAATTGCTTATAATTATAACCCTAGTTATTAAGTCCCCCTTAGCCCTATACCCTAAAGCTCCGAAGCCCCAAAGCCCCAAGTCCCAGCATAACCCCGTTGAAACCTGCAACATCCTGAAACCTCACGCCGCTGCTGCAAAGCCTAAACCCTAAACCCTAGACCCCTAAACCCTAAACCCTATACCCCTAAACCCTAAACCCTGTACCCCTAAACCCTATACCCCTAAACCCTAAACCCTATACCCCGAAACCCTATAAACCCTATACCCCTGAACCCTATACCCTTAAACCCTAAACCCCTGAACGATCCGGTCCAGCCTGCCCCTCACCCTGCTTCAGGGCCGTGTAGAAGCGCACGAAGTCCATCTCTGCCGTGTGGTCCAAGGGATCTTCCTGCTCGCTTCAGGGCTTAGGGTTTGAGCTTAGGTTTAGGGCTCTCAGAGTTTAGGGTTTAGGGTTTAGGGTTTAGGGTTTAGGGGCTACCCTAAACCCCCAACACCAGGGTTTAGGGTTCAGGGCTGAGGGCTCCACACCCTAAACCTTGGTTTTTTTTGTTGGAACGCCTTTTTCCACCTGTCGGAGCATCCTGCAGTTGAGGTGGGCTTACTTGGAGGCCCTTTTGACTTAGTAAGTAGGGTTAGTAAGGTGGGTTATGGGGTTTATAATAGGGCTCCTGGGGGATACTAAGTAGACTTACCAAGTCAAAAGGGCCTCCAAGTGGTTTAGCGTTTGGG
>CAJNDV010036641.1:5981-16743 GCA_905221635.1 Symbiodinium sp. CCMP2456 | reverse complement strand
AAATTCCATATTAGGGTTTATAATGATAACCTACAAAAAAGTAGGGTTAAGGCAGCCTTAGGTATGCGGCGTCATGATGGGGTTGGTGGATGTTTGGCCTCTCGCCTTGTTGGTGCCCTAGCACGACATGGATCAACCCTTGGAGGGAAAGGTTCAGGACACAAACTCCCACTGAGAGGGGGCAATAGGACCTCCTGCCCCTGAGCAGAAACCTCGGTGTAGGAGCGAAAGAGCGACTGCTTCTTCTAACCATCATGCAAGAACACATCTTTGGCAAGCGCAGTAGGAAGGAGCAGTAGAGGGTAAAGTGAGGGACGAAAGGTAGTGATGAAGGGATGTCAGTGGCGAGATACCAGCCGCAGTGATGACAGTCACGATGTACCGGCAAGACAACGGAGATGACAATCGTCGTCCTTTTGAGGCTGTAGAGGGCTTGCATTTTTCATGCCCTTCGCCATTTCGATTGCGGCTCACAGCGATTCGGGCGGGTCGTGACGGCTCCGCCTTTGCGGGAAGTCCCGCCGACAGTCAGCTGCGAGGAACGGAGGTGGGAGCTTCGATTCCGAGACGTGGGTGTCAAGTTGAAGGGCTCGCAACACTTGGAGGATCATGGGACTTAGTAAGTAAGGTTATAAGTCCCTTAATTGGGGTTATAAGTATACTTACCCTAATTATAACGCTACTTACTAAGTCCCATGATCCTTTAAGCACTGTCAGTGGTGGATGTGAGGATGGGCTCAGAGTTCAGAGATGCTCGTGGTCGCGAGCTTCTGGGGATCGTGCCTTTCGCCTGATTGGGACGTGTTGAGGATTGTCCTG
This sequence comes from Symbiodinium sp. CCMP2456, assembly GCA_905221635.1. NCBI lineage: Eukaryota > Dinophyceae > Suessiales > Symbiodiniaceae > Symbiodinium > Symbiodinium sp. CCMP2456. The sequence continues at coordinate 15,924 of CAJNDV010036641.1, read as the reverse complement.
GTTTGGGGGGCGGAGATTACCCTCCCCTAAACCCTAAACCCTAAACCCTAAACCCTAAGCCCTAAACCCTAAGCCCTAAACCCTAAGCCCTAAACCCTAAGCCCTAAACCCTAAACCCCAAACCCTAAACCCTGAGATTCCGGGAGCCTCCAAAGACCTTCCCCTTCTTCTTCTCCTGAGCACATTGCTTGACCTGAGTCCACCCGGGCCATTCGGCTTTGGTCGCAAGCGCAACGATTTGCCGAGAGAGACTGGAGAGCCTCTGGAGGTTGAACAGGCGTCAGGCGACAGTGCGTTGGAGTTGATTGGTTGATGACCTCATCGTCAATTGCAGGCGCAGATTACGAGTTTGCAGGGCCCTGTTTTTGCCATGTCGCAGCGCTTGGGCAACCGCCCACTCCGACGCCAACGCCCTCACCGTCTCTGGTTACACCGCGTGAACACCCGCCCGGGTTGTGGCATGGATGGAAAATGAGTTGTGGCCTGTCTTCTACAGCCTGGTGGAGATGTTCATTTCTGGGCGTTTTATCAGCCTCATTGTCAGTAGCCTCTCGTGCAGGGCGGTTTGCCTCTGCAACAGAGGCCGATGTTGATATGAGACGGGTAATTAATTGCTGAACGACTCTTGCCGGCTTAGCCTGTTGGTCGCAGCTTGTTTCACCGATTATTGGTTGTTTTTTAGGTCATTGTTGCTTCTTGTTGATTTCGTTAGGACCGAGTGCGGCAACCGCTGTCGACGAGGCCTGCTCACGCCAAAAAAAATGGTTGTTTGGTAAAACTTCCACGTTTCCATCCAAGAATTTTTACAGGTCCATTGGGCTTTCAAGAGGAGATGGTGTGACGAAGTCCGAGTTTCTCCTCTACTACGGCAGTAGATGAAACCCTCACCCCAGCTGTGGCTAGCAGTAAAGCTTTCAGAACGGGTCTGATGAATCCACAGCCTCCGGACTTGGGACCGGAGAGGCCCGATGCACTCCTATGGTGTTCAGTATGGGTGGGACTACTTATGTTATGAGCCTTATTGACCAAAGCTACTGCAGTTGCATGACATGCGCCAGCAACTCCTTCACGACGATTGCCTGAGATTGGCAACTGTCCGTTCGATCCAAGGGATCGTGCTCGGCGGCTGCGACACCGAGGTTTCAGTCGGAGCTTCGGATGCTGAAAGCGGCTTGCACGCAGGTTCCTGGCTCGCCATGGTGCCATAGCTTGGCTTCTGCAGCTACGGTTGGCCCTTGATGGCTTCCCCACACGTTTGCGGCCTCTCGCGTAGATCCGGCACCAGTTCTGCCACTGCACCAGCCTGTCACCTGTGAGCTGTTTTTGCATTGTGTTGCAGATCTCGCGCCAGAGTAGTCCAGAGATAGCTCTTTGAGACCACCCTTGCTTCCCAGCTTGGCTTCGTGCGGTTCGGTCTGCTTCGGTCTCTTGAAGCTCCCGGCGATGCAGGGCACTGCACTCGGCTCTGGCATGGTCCAGCGCATCTTCACAAAGTTCGAGTGAGAAACTGGTACATCTCCGTTGGGGACGGTGATGCCTCGGACTATGTGCAGCACTCCACACTGGCACGACACTCATCCCACGGCCTAGAATGCCAAAAAGCTGACCAACTCCTCCTTGAATCGCCTCTCGACTCTCGTAGCGTTTTGCAGGCTCCCTAAAACCTAAACCCCAAACTCTAAAGAGACCAGGAGCTTGTTACTGGCATGATCGTGGATGGCAACGGTGGCGGTCGTTCCGGACATTTGGGCGTTCAGCCTGGGCTTCAGGGCTGAACACAAAATGGCACCTAGACCGTAAACGCTAAACTGCTAAAGCATCAGCAAAACCGGAGTCGGAAGAACCTTCAAGTAGAGAACTCCCAAAACCTGGAACGCCAAAACAGCCCTTTGGCCTGCCCGCGCCCCCCTTGCCCCTGGCCCCCTTCGCATGCGCCCCCCCACTGCACTCACTGCACCGACAGCCCTGGCACTCAGACACTTCAGAAGACCGACGCAGGTGAGTCCGCACCAACCGCATCACTTAAACCTCTGCACAAGCCCTAAGCCCGCAGCCCATTCTATCAATCTTGTGCAGGGCTTAGACTTGAGGGTTTGGGGATGAGGCTGCTGCGAGCCAAGCTTCAATGATCCGCACGACTCGGTGCGAAGGAAGTCTTGGCTTTATGCTCATGTCTTCAGATCCTAAGCCCTAAAGCCCTAAACCTAAGACCCTAAAGCCCTAAACCCAAAGCCCTAAACCACTAAACCCTAAAACCCTAAAGCCCTAAAACCCTAAAGCCCTAAAGCCCTAAAACCCTAAAGCCCTAAAGCCCTAAACCCGTAACACCCTAAAACCCTAAACCCCAAAAGGCAGCAGTCCCTTTCAGCCTGGCAGCTGCTTCGTCTTATCGCTTATGTTCACCATGCTCTGCGCCTTTTTAAAGATGTCCATGAGGACGGCGCTCCATTCCTGGCTGGGGCTTTCGGGGGCCTTATTAACTTGAATAGGGTTTTGGGCTTTGGTTTTAGGGTTTACCCCATTCATGGGGTTGAGGGCTTAGGGTTTACCTTATTAATTTGAACAGGGTTTTGGGTTTAGGGTTTACGGTTTACCTGATGAATGAGAAGAGGGTTGAGGGTTCAGGGTTTACCTTATTATTAAAGAAAGGGCTTACTCATTTGAGTAGGGTTTTGTGGATTAGGGTTTAGGGTTAACCTTCTTAATTTGAATAGGGTTTAGGGTTTACCTTTTTAATTTGCATAGGGTTTTGGTGTATCTTATACTATAGGAAAAGAAGTAACCCTAAGGAACAATAGTGGTGACTATTGAAGCTTATACTTAGGGCAAGAACCGGGCTCTGGAGTGCAAGGATTCGGGTCCACTGACGAAGAGTGCTGCTGCTACTGCTGCTGCTACCACTGCTACTACCACTGCTCCTGGGGTTTAGAGTTTAGGGTTTAGGGAGGAGCGTAGAAAGCGAAGCAACGCGGCCGAAGCTGGACCACTACTACTAAAGACTGCTACTAGCTGCCACGGCGACGGCGACGACGATGCTGACCTACCAGTGCGACGACAAAAAACAACCACTTCGAACGAATAAACAATCATGTCGTGATTAAAATTTGGCAACATCATCATCATCAGCATCGCCTCCAGCATCATAACAAAATGAGAGGCAAACAAGCAGAACTACAATAACAACTGTTGTAAATGTTGCACACGCTTAACAGAGTTGATGCAAGCATGACTATCTTAGCTGATAACAGGAAGCATAGTAGTGACAGCGGCAGCCCCGGAGATTAGATTGTGAGAACAAGACAGTATCGAAACCACAAAAGCAGCACTAACAGAAAAAGCGACCGAAATCAACATCATCACCACCCTCAACGTCAACAACAGCAGTTTCAGTGAAAGCGGCACCTTAGTGAAAACCAGCCCCAGGGTCACTCTCACCATGGTCGTCTGAATAATCCAAACCATGCTTAGCATGATTTCTACTACCCCGAATGATCTATGACCTACGCAACTCTGGTAGTATCGCAACACTTGCTCCCAGCTGTGGTAATCGTAATTGTGGCAATATGCTGCGGACAGCAGGAAGGGTTAAAGAGACTTGCCGAATCAGAAAACTCAGGATAAAACAATCCTAAGCAAGGCCATTCCTCATCCAACTCCGGTCATAACCTGTGCACTTAGTTTCTTGACCTTTGTGTGCCGACCGCGCTCACGGCAATAGCAAGGTTGGCAAGAACCACCGAGGCCATAATTCTCGCAACCATAACGACAACCAAATCCGAAAGAATGTAAGGGAATGATTTCCACAGAAACTGCAGTCAGTACATATGACGGGAGGCATGCAAGTTTTGCAGGTACACCCTAAAGCCTTAAAGCCTGAACCCCTACAGCCCTAAAGGACCCTAAACGCCGAAACCAGGCAAGACCAAACCTCGTAGTAAACCCGTATAAAACCCTATAAAGCAGCTGCGTGAAAAGCCCTTACAAAACCCTTCAGAAAGCAAAAAAGCACTTGCGGAAACTTAAGGCCCCAAAAAAACGCTGACATTCTAAAAGCTAAACCCTTTCCTAAACCTAAAACTCAAAACGCAAAACCCTACACCCCAAACCCTGAAACCCTCAAACACTAAAGCCCTAAAACCCTGAACCCTAAACCCTATCCAAGCCCTAAACCCTCAACACTACAGCTCCAAGTTGAGCCAAAACTCTGATTTTCGCACGATCTGTAAGTGCCTCTTGGGTTTAGGATTTAAGGCTCCAAGAACTGAATTCTTACGGCTTGGGGGCTTTAGGGTAGGGTTTCCATATTTCGCGTTTTGAGAAGGCGGCGGGTCCTTGACGAAGTCGGAGATGTCATGACCTTCGGGCGAGCAAGCCACTTCCCGCCCCATCCAATCCGTGGAAGGCCGATTTACTGGGGCAGTATTCATGCGGCTGCTCGCGCAAACTGCCCTAAGAAGTATACCCACATCCATCCATGCATCCATCCATCCATCCATCCATCCATCCTGCCATCCAGCCATGCAAGCATTCATCTACGGTACCTATCTACCTGTCCATTATCTATCTACTATCTGCTCACACGTTGATAAGTTACCGCACGAATGAAGGTTTTCGGAAGCCAGGATTATATGGAATTGGCTCTTAACCAACACCTGCCGGCAAAAGTCAAGACAGTGCAGATATGCCTATGAAAAATGACTTTCAGGAACCATGTAGCCTTGAAAATTAGGGCGGCGCATGTTTTCTCTACATGGCTCCTGAACCTCATTCTCAGAGGCATATATGAGCTGTCTTGACTTTTGCTGGCAGGCATGGGTTCAGAGCCTTTTTTTCTTCCATACAATCCTGGATTCCCAGAACCCTTGGCACTGTCTTGACTTTTGCCGGCAAGTGGGTTCAGAGCCCATTTTTCGGACAAAGTTGGCGGCACCAGAACGAAATCAGCCCTCCCCCCATCCGCCACCCCCCTTTCCAAAGTGAAGTCCTGTCCTTGAAGCGCCTAGACTCCAATGCGAAAGCCACCAAACCGGAAAACCTGCAGAAAAGCGTGCGGTAACTTAGGTGCGTGTGTGTGAACCTATCTATCTAACTATCCATCTATCCATCTATCTATCCATCCATCCATCTATCTATCTATATCTCTCTGTTTGCCTATCCATCTATCTATCTTTCTTTCTTTCTTTCTACCTATGTATCTATCTATCTATGTATCTATTTATCTGCCTATCTATCTATCTGCCTATCTATCTATCTGTCCACCGATCCATCAACCAATCTCTCTTTCTTCCTATCCAACTGTCCATGTAACCATCTATCCAACTACCCACCTATCCATCTATCTACCCATCTATCTGTCTATACATCTGTCTGTTTGTCTGCACGTATGCATGAATTTTGTATGTATGTCTAAACGCATACATGCATGCATGAACGCATGGACGGACGGATGGATGGATGCGTGGATGGGTGCGGGTGAGGGGATGGATAGATGGATCGATGGATGGAAGGATGGAATGATGGAAGCATGAAAGGATGGATGTGTGCATGTATACAGACATTGCTCGTGCATTCTCGTGTATATACAAGTCTTGTCATCTTATAGTAGATAACCCCTCAACACGCGACGATGCGATTCCGAAACCGTCAATACCCGGACAGGGCCCAATACCTCGAAATCCAGGTGTGCACCCGGCGGGCAGCGAAGGATTTAGGACTTAAGGGTTTCGGCATTTAGGGTCAAATAAGGAGGTTTGGGCTGTTTTGGACTTTGGGGTCTTGGGGGTTACAGGACTAGCAAAGCCCCGACTCTGAACCACAAAAACTCAAGGCACTCGCGTCCGATGGAAACTATGGTTTGAGCTAAACCCTAGAATCCTAAACCCCACAACGGATGTAGGGGTGGCCTTCTTGCCCATGACCGTCGAAGACACCGTAGATCGAAAGGTTCTCTGTTTTGAGCATGCACCAGGAGTCCTGGCACCACAGGGAAACCTAACCTAATATCCCAATCCCAAACCCTAAACCCTGAACCCTAAACCCTAACCCCTAAACCCTAAACCCTAAACCCTGAACCCTAAACCCTAAACCCTAAACCCAGATTTAGAAGTCTAAGAAGGACTTGAGGGTGTACGTCTTCACCTTCGATCCTGCACACGACTCAGTCTGAAACTCTTCCACCAGCAGAATAGTAGCAACGATAGCAGCACCTATAATCTATAGCAACAGCAACAATACGGCTGATGGACAAAATCCTGCATGACCTTATATACCTAAACTATGGGATTTATGGTACTATACTATATTTGGGTCATGCAGAATTTTGTCCATCAACAGTAGTAGTAACAATAGCAATAACAACAACAGTACCCATAAGCAATTGTAATAATAACAATAATGATAGTCACAATAGTTCAATAGTAACAATAAGACTAGTAGTTCCGCCAACCTTAAACCCTCAGACTCTTGACCCATCGCCCTTATCTTTGGAGCCGTGGTTGGACCTTATTTGGGTAACTCTCTAAATTGGGATCCTTTGTTTCGGAAATCAAGAGAAGGCGGCACCGTTTTGAAAACGACCCTAAAAGCAACAGTAATTTAGAGAACCGCCCATTCGACGAGATGCTTAAGTTTCGGGCTTTCGGTGTGGGGTCGGGATCGAGAGATTCGGACGCGCAGAGAATCGAAAAAAGGCCAAAAGCGCAACGAAGGCTCCCTGCGCCCGGTTAGGGTTTTAGGGTTTAGGGGTTTAGGGGTTTAGGGGTTTAGGGGTTTAGGGTTAAGGGGTTTAGGGGGGTTTTGGGCTTGGGGTTCAGGCCCACCCAGTTCTTAGAGGCTTGGAGGACATACTTACTACATTACCAAATCCCAATGATCCTCTAAGTAGGTCCCAGGGTTTAAGGCTAAGGGCTCCGGGTTCTAAACCCCCAAAAAGCCCCTAAAGCCCTGGACCCTACACCGCCCCAAAACCCCCTAAACCCTAAACCCCGAAACCCTAAACCCCTAAACCCCTAAACCCTGAACCCCTAAAGCCTGGTTGGGACTCTCCGGCTTCAGCCCCTTCCGGCAAGTGTAGCCAATGCCATGCTTCGAGGCATTTAGCTCATCACCTGCCGCGGGCTTAGGATGGCTTAGGGTTTTCTAAGCCTAGACTCTAGACCCAATATCCTTCTGAGAAAGGCCGAGGCCTTTGGGAAGTTCTGAGAGCTCAAGGGTTAGGGCTTGGGATTTTCGGGGAGTCTGGGGTTTTAGAATCTCAGAATTCATTTGGGGCTGAAGGTGGTCAGGATTTGTGGGAGTTTTTGGGCTTAGGAGTTTCAAAGGGTTTAGAGTCTACCGGTTTAGGGGGTTAAGGGGCTACAGGGGTTTAGGTCTTGAAGGGTTACCGGCACATATTATGTGCAGTAGTTCTCAGCAACCATCTTTTTCTATTGGCTCCGCTTCCGTTGGGAAAAGACCTTCTTCCCCAGATGTGCGGTTGAGCCTGTTACAGTAGTGGGGTTCAGGATTTCGACGTGGAGTTTTACCTTCTGTTCGGGCTTGGCAGCCGCGGACGTGGCACAGCCCATGGCGCTGTCAGAGTCTCAAACCTACACCCGGCGAACCGCAAAGCACCAAGGAACATGACCCCTACAAAGGACCACGAGGCTTTAGCCACTGACCTCGGCACTGCATAGAACTGACATGATCGGCGGGTCAACAAAGACTGTAGGAGCCCGAAGAAGCAGCGGGTGTCGGTGCATCCTCGCGATTCTGGACCCTGTCTGTCACCATGATTCCGATAGTATTAGTCTGTTCTAGTGTTATAGTACTATAGTATTTTAGTATTATACTATGGTGGTGTTCTAGTGTTATAGTGCTACAGTATTAAAGTATTTTAGTATTAACGTGTTGTGTATTATGGTGTTATAGTGCTATAGTATTATAGCATGTTAGAATTATACTGTTGTGGTAGTCTTTTCCTAATACTGTAAGTTCAAACCGCCAGCGGTATCCTGCTGGTCGCCTGGTGCAAGTGCCGTAAGGCTTATGATGAGTCGGAAGTCTCAAGCACTTTTGCTATGACTCCGAGGTCCGTGGGGATTTCAAGTCTGTACATGTCCGCACCCCACAACTCTCCCAGATGCCAGCCTCAAAGAACTTCCAAAAGATGATGTATTGCTTGATATAAGCCTGCGTGCCGATTCTCGGCAGTGGCGCAGTTGAGCTGAATGGCTCTGAAAATCGGTAGGTCCTGGAGGTGTACAAAAGGCCAGGAGCCGCGGGAAACTGTGAAGCAATATCTGCTCCAGCCCGACATGCTGAAAAGATTTATGTCTTAAAATCCCATCCCGGGCCAGCCCGGGTCAAACGAACGGGAAGGTGTCGCAAAACTTCAGAGGTTGCAGCTGGACGGGCAATAGCTCGGGAAAACATCTGTGAAATCACTGCAGCCACAGGTCTGTGGACAGATGCTGGCCAGAGGCTTGAACAAGTCTGGCATCCCTTCGCACCAAGTCGCGCCGGTCACAAAGTCCTGGGGCTCCGTATGGAGGTAGGCACAACCTTGCGACAACATGCCCTGGATGGTTGCATTCACCGTGTACCAGAGTGATGTCTGAGTCACCTCATCTCCATAGTATCCAGACACCGCCTCTTCGTACAAGTTCCAGAACTCCTTCCAATGCCTCCCTGTCTCCTTACTGCCCCCATAAGCCACGACAAGAACAGGCTAAAGTTTCAGATTTCTACGAATTGACAAGCACCCAACAGTTTAAAGGGTTGGGTATTGGAGAGCTAGTGCGTTCTTGTTAAGGGATTTACTTTAAGCCTCAATAAAGAAACCATATTACTTACTATAGATCCCTATTATGGTAACTTAAATTAAATCCTTTACAAGATCGCAGCAAATCTCTCAACATGGACACTACAAGCCTTTTGACTCCCAGCAACCCTACTACAAATCGTAGACCTTTAAAGCCCTAAAGCCCCAAAGGCTAAGTCTCGTCATCCTCACAGCTCACGTTGGCAGAGAGGACCTCGGCCTCATGGAGGCAGGCGGTACTGCAGCCCTGCGCGGTGACCTCGAGGGCCTAAACCCTAAACCCTAAACCCCAAACCCCTAAACCCTAAACCCCGAACCCTAAACCCCAAAACCCTACACCCAAAACCCTAAACCCCTAAACCCCTATAAGTCCCTAAACCGTACTGCAGCCCTGCGCAGTAACCTTGTACCAGGGAGAGGCCAAAGGATCCACGCAGCCGCACGTCTCACCACAGACCAAACGGAGCAAGGCAGCATCAGATCTGTTGCACATACTGCTAAGCTGGGCGCAACTTGATGCCATTTCGTAGCCGAGTGCCAGGCCGGCATTTCTCAGAAGTATCTTTGCAACTGGCTGCATTTCAGCATCACCATTCAGCAGGGCGCCCTCTTTCAGCAGCTGGGTCTCAATGCAGAAAGGGTATGCTGCTGCCTGTTCGGTCATGTCCCGCTGACGGTCTGTGTCGAATGCCGCTCTGCTGCCTGAAAAGAGGATATAGTCTGGTATTTCCCCTGGGGTCGTCTCAGGTGAGATGCCGATGTGCTTCTTCACAGCCAGCTCGCTGACTGAAAGCTTGCCATCATCCCGCGCGCCAGCGTTTGCAGTGGCAAAACCATGCGTCACCTGCGTGTTGCGGTTGTACGAGACGACGAAGGCCTGATTACCACCGCAAAGCTCCCTCTTGACAGCCAGCATTGAATCAGTCAGGGGTCCTACTAAGAGGAAGTAGGCCAGCACCACCGCTGCTGACACGAAGGCAAAATGTGCTAGTGTCTCGCATTGGCTGCGCTTGCGGCTGTACTTGACGTACATCGGCTCCAAAGAGTGCATGACGTGCTGGATTTTGATTGGAGTCAGGCACGAGAACAGGAATTCGTCAACATCCAGGATGGCGTTGAGAGCAACAGCATTGAGCATGAGCT
>CAJNDV010036640.1:101424-115492 GCA_905221635.1 Symbiodinium sp. CCMP2456 | reverse complement strand
GTGTGCATTTCCTGAATCCATGTGGGCAATACCAGTAATACCAGTCAGACCAGTCACTTGCTTGTCGGGTGAACTTCATTCGTTTCCAAACATTATCGAAGATTTGTGCGGACCTTGAGCGACTCTGGCCGTCCGGCCCTTTGCTTTTTGCTTTGCCATGTCCTGCGTGGATTCTCGCGGCTGAAAAAGGCCTGAGTTGGTGTTTGGGCCTTCCGTGCTCAAGCCAGCTAGATGCATTTTGACTTCTGGCCGACCTCAGTTCGTTTTAGGTAGACCGTGTCCAACTGAGGTTCAAACGTTTGTATTGGATCTGTTGCAGTCTCCGAATGTGTATTTCGGCTCTTTGTTGGTAGGTTATTATTTCCATATTAAGTTGCACATCAGGAACCTAAGCAAAAGCAGGTTGTGGTAGCTAACGGCCAGATACAGCCACACGGCTTTTCCTGTCATGTCGACTTGGTGTTCAGCAACACATTTTTTTGCTGCATTCCGACTTCTGCCGATTTCCTGCCGCGCGCTTGAACGGTCGGACAACATGTGGCTCAAATTGACAGTGTTGTAGCCTCACCATTCGACTTGCCACACTTCCAGCAAGCCACGGTCATCATTCGGTTGGACTGTGTATCAACTGTATCGCTGACTCACACATGTTGCAACGTACATCGCAGCCCTCTTTGTGGCCAGCGAGGCACCGGGGCGTATGTTTGACTCAACATGTGTGGGTGTGTGTGTGTGTGTCTGCTGCATATGTGCTGTCGTCTGCGAAGGCGCAGCGCCTGTTGCTGGCGATGTTGTCGAATGGGTTGTCGGCTGAGCTTCCACGTTAATTAACAGCCAGCCGAACTCGCAGCAAAAGTCCGAGTCAACCTTAGTTGACAAATAATCAATGATTCTCTGGCAGTGCTTTGGGTTTGCAGAATTGGTTCAATGGACACCTTGGTAGCAGATAGGTTTTCAACAGAAATGCCGCCGAAAGAATGGATGTGACCACCTACATAACACCGCCCGGGTTCCATTTGCTGGATGCGGCCGGTACGCTGCTTGATGGACTGGCAGAGTCTTTCTCTAGTCTTGCCGATGCACAGGACATTTCTGGCAGTCGGAGAGCGGCTGCTTTCCTGTTCTCTGTTGCAGAGCGTGCTTTGATGACCGCGAAAAGCACCGACGACCTTCTGGATGCAGAACAAGCTGCGGTTGAATCCTATCTGTTATTCAACGTGTCTGGAGACGTTTTGTCTGCGGCTTTTAGTGCAAGACTTTTTGTACACGCACTGCGAGCGCAAGCCTTTGCACTGCCCTGTGGTCGCGTCGGTCTTGAGGGAGGCTGCCGCGAGCATTTTTTAGACGTCGCCACAGAGTTTGTGGACGAAGAAATTGCACGTGCTGAGCTTCATGGCAACGACATTCCCAAAATGGTGCTTTCGTTGTCTCGGGCAGAGATCATGTGTGATAGAAAGCAATCTCTTGCGGGTGCTCTACAGGCTGGTGAGGACATTTTTTCCCATCTCTCGTCAAAGTTTCACTGTCAGTTTGGTTCTGCCACTCATTTGTGCGATGTCTGCAGGACGCGAAACGACTCTTCCGGCGAAGAGGCGAGGACACAGGGTTGGCTTTGACCTGTGTGTTCCTCGCCCGTGTACATTTGAAGCGACATGAGATCCACTTGGGGAAGTCGTTTGGTCTTGAAGCACTGCAGACGTTTCGTGCGCTGAGAAGCCGACATGGTGAGTGCAACTCTCTCTTCATTCTGGCCGCTGCAGCGCAGCTTCAGCGAAGGCACTTCGAAGTTATTTCAATCGTCAAAGAGGCCTTGCCCTTGGCTCAGGAGGTAGGAGATTCGAGGCTTCTTTCTGCACTGCTGTACCTGCTGGCTTTGAGTTCTCACGAGAAAGGAGGCAGACCACGTGATGCTGCAGCTGCTGCAGCAGAGGCTTGCTCCCTATTTTTGGAACATGGATGCTGGCACGGATGGGCCGAATACAGCTTGGCAGTTCAAGTCAAAGCGCTTTTGTCGGAAAGCTCCCGCCAGACGGCGCTGGAGGCCGTTCGCGAGCATGCTAAGAACTGCAGAAGAATGGGAGCCCTGCGACCTTGTCTCATCGTGCGCGACATCATGCTGGAAACTCTTCGTGAGATGATGTCAGAACCAGATCGTGCGAAGGCCCACGTCGGTTCGTTGAGGGTAATGGACGTGTCGTCCCGGGATTCTCCTAAATCGCCACGGCTAAGCAATGTCTTCTAGCTGCAGACAGGAAGCTTGCCCACTCACAGCCTGTACAGACATCACATAGTTGTCAGCTGTTAGAAGTACCACTCATTGCTCCTGGAGTAGGCTCAGATTATCGCCGACAAGACGCTCACCTCGCTTCGGACTTTGTGTGCGGCAGAATGGCTGGGCAGAGAATTTCAGCTCGTTTCCAGCCTGCACTTGGCTCGGAAAACCAGGAAGCAAGTGGAATCTGCTCGCGATTGGGCGGAGCGTCCTGCCTGCAAGCTGGACAGTTTGCTCTGCATGTCAGCCGAGGGTGTGGGTGTGAATGTGTGTGTGTGTGTGGGTGTGTTTGTTCAATAGTTGCCCTTTGGTTGTGCACTGGTCTTGCTTTGTCGATTTGTCGTCGATTTTGATTGCTTCACTGGGCTGGAGTCTTCGAAGGTTGCTTGGGGGATGCGTTTCTCTCTAAGTCTTTTGTAGTTACTTGCGACATCCGGCAGCCAGCACTGGGCCTGCTTGCAGGCAGGCGAGACGGCAGCTGCAAATTTTGGGTGACAAGTATCTTGAAGCAGAGTGTTTACCCTCCTTGGCAACGTGCTTCATCCATTTGGGGGATGACAGCAAGGCCGCTGAAATCCTCAAGGACCGGCGCCAACTGTTTCGCGATGTGGGTGCCAGAAGCCGTGAGGCACAGGCCATGCTGGAGCTCGCTGAGGTTCTAACGCGCGAGCAGCTTGTTCGTGTCGATAGCCGCGCTCGTCGATTCAACCGTGATGCGTTCCAACTGGCAAATGATGCGATGACCGCTTTCAGTGACGTTGGGGATGAGATTGGAATGGCGAGTGCTCATTTGGCGTTGTCGGACATCTACCTTTCACGACAAGAGCCGGAAGAGGCGGAAGCGGAAGCTTGCCAAGCTGAGAAGATGTTCCGGCAAGCTGGTGAGCCGAAGCAGGTCGCCAAGGCTGTGAAAAAGGTGGGCAACTCATGTTGCGAGCAGGACAAGCCCGAGGAAGCTGCAAGAAACGCCAGCGAAGCAGTTGTCTTTTGTAAGAAGGCCGGGTCCTGGTGTTTGCCAGGTTGTGGGGTGCCGTTACCCACCTACCGGATAGTTGGCCAGTGTCTTCTCCTTTTCAAAGTCAGGCTGGAGACAGGTATGCGCTGACCGAGATGCTCAGCTGGGAAGCTCAGATGCAGGCGCAAGTCGTTGGTAAGCTGGTGGAAGGATTGCAGGAGAAGGAGGCTCAGAAGACACTTGGCAGCATCTTGTGATCCTGATCCCTGCTAGGATGCTCCTTTTGCTTTGCACCTTCCTGCCTGCCCTTCATCGGCAACACGTCTTGTCCGTGTGCACGAGCTACGGGCAAGCCAAGGATTGTCTTCCGGAGCTTGAGCAAGGTCATGACTCCTGCGAAAGATGGTGTTCTCTTGGCTCGCAGACTACAGGACAAGGACGCCAGACTGCAAATGCCGTGTCGACCTGCATTCCTGTTTCAGCCTTGGCCAACAGGCATAGTCTGGGGAATCTACAGGCACCCAAATGAAATTGAATCAATAGGAGAGCGTCATATGCCTACTATGCATAAACTCATAGATGGGGGTGTGGGATCGTGTTGGGTCTAGAGTCTCGAGCCTGGCTCGAACACTCCGCGTCAATCGGCAGAGGCAGTCATTGCCAAGACGCTCTTCGTGGTCGCAGAGGTCGAAGCAAGCCACTAGGCACTGTTACTAACCCAGGCCTCAAGCCCTAAGTTCAACAGAAGGGCCCTTCAGGGTTTGTGTATTTATATACTCCCCACCCTAAACCCTAAACCCTAAACCCTAAACCCCAAACCTGGGCTTTGGACAGCCCAGGCGTGGGCAAGTGGGACCAGGCGCTGGCTGCCACAGCCGAGGCCGCTTCGCTCAGCGAGCGGATCGGGGACAAGACCACGGCGCTTCCGAAGCAGAAGAGTCTAGGGCTTTAGGGTTTTACGGTTGTGGGTTTTCAGGGTTGTGTGGGTTTGAAGGCTTTGCGGTTTAGGGCTTTGGGTTGCGGTGTCTGGCATTAAGGAGTGGAAGTACATACCGATCAGTAAATATATCAGCAAACAAACTGGCCATAGCAAACGAATATACCGGCACAGATGTATGCACGTATGCATGAATGCATGTATGTATGTATGTATGTATGTATGTATGTATGTATGTATGTATGTGTGTGTATGTATGTATGTATGTATGCATGCATGCATGCATGCATGCATGCATGCATGTATGCATGGATGTATGTATGTATGTATGTATGTATGTATGTATGTATGCAAGAACACCTAAATCGCTCGATTTTCTGCTAGTCTCACGAAGATTCGCCTGTTTCGGTCAAGGGGTGCTCCCCGGGAGGTCCGGTTCGAGGATTGCAATCCGATAATGTTTACAGCTTACCTCGTCTCGGCATGCACTTGCTGAATGTACCGTGGAACTTTTGCATCATCTTTCCGGCACGATCAGTTCCAGAAGGAACCAAATGCATGGCTAGAGCTGAAGGCAGGAATTCAGGATATGCTTGGCAGCAAAGGGGTACACTAGACACCTGCGGCCGGTGTATGCTTCAAGATGCATCTATGTACATATGCATATGCGTCTGTGTAGGAGTATGTTCGTAGGTTCTGCAACGCTATGCATTCCCCGACTGTCTGTTTGTGTTTTTGGACGTGAATTTCTAGCCCTAAACCCTGAACCCCAAGCCCTAAACCCTGAACCCCAAGCCCTAAACCCTGTGCCCTAAGCCGTAGACTCCAAGCCCTGAACCCTAAGCCGTCCCAGGGGGCGAAGGCTCTGTCCCTCAGCTCGGAGCTGCACTTCAGGACTCAGAGTCCGCAATCTGTAAACCTGCTCAGACTTCAGAGTTTTGGTGCGGAAATTCGCAAACCCCAAACCCCAAGCCCCTAAGCCCCTAAGCCCTAAGATCTTGAAGTTTGAAGCCACGAAATCTTAGAGCTTCCAGGAAGAAGGAGCCGGCGGTTGCCCGAGATGAGGCCGAGAAAGCCTGGAAGCTGGCCAAGGACTCCATCAGCTCGGATGCAAAGAGGGCGGCTGAAAGGGCCATCCGTCGTGTCGGCATTAGCCCACAGCACCGATGCAAAGCTCAGAATATTGTCTTCGTTTCTTCTGATGGGGTCCATGTTTACTTCGAGAGTGAATGCCAGCAGATCCAAGGTACGACGAGGAGTAGTGAGCTTGACAGTAGCTTCGGAGCTGCACTGCACTTTGTCGACTTCTCTGCGTGCCTGTTTTCAGCAGCGTGTCATGAGAAAGAGTGTGGAGTGGACAGCAGGCGGTCGAGTTGCTTTAATCGCGAGCTCAGCTTGCTTGTATTTCACAGCAATCTGCAGCACTGAGGCCTTCTAGTAGCGTGCATGAGCACACTTCTCGTCTCGACGGCCTTCACCCATGTGCGTGCTGCACTGGGGAGGAGGTAGGGCACTCAACTGCACTCCTGTCCATGTCCATGTCATCTTTGCAGTGCGGACGAATTTGGTGTTGTTCGCTCGCACTTCTGCAGGCCGGTAACCCTGCTACAGGCTCAGGCCAGGCGCCTGTAGCCGTGAGGCCAGCATCCTGTGTTCCCTGTGTTCCTGCGTCCCCCGGGCCCAGGCTGGACCCAAGAAGGCAACAGCACAGGCCGAATCGCAGAATCCTCTGCCGCTCTTGTC
This sequence comes from Symbiodinium sp. CCMP2456, assembly GCA_905221635.1. NCBI lineage: Eukaryota > Dinophyceae > Suessiales > Symbiodiniaceae > Symbiodinium > Symbiodinium sp. CCMP2456. Next base: position 109,585 of record CAJNDV010036640.1, on the reverse strand, counting down.
TTGTGACTCAGCTCAACAAAATGACTGAGAGGAGCCTTGGAAGCCTCTGGTCTTCAAGATGCCGCAGAAGAAGCCGGCGCCTCCGCCCTGCCTTTGAAAGAGACTTCTGAGCCCCCACAGAGGAGCGGAAGTAGGAAGAGGAGGAAATTAGGGTGTAGGGTCCCTTAGGGTGTAGGAAGAGTCTTCGTTTTTTTGGGAGGAGAGACCCTCGCAGTCTGTTCAGTCGGAAGCGTCGCAGCAGCAGCTTTTGTTCGCAGTCGTAATTGTTGCCTGTTGCCGCAAAGTTTCAGTTCCTAGGACCTGCAAATTTGAAGTTCAGATGTTCCAGGCCCCTCTCGCTCGCCTTAACTACCTTGAGACTACCCAGTGTTCAATTGAAGCCCTCGGCTGGCCGGAGCGCTGGACAGACAAGGCGGAACCTGGTTTGTGCTCGCTCCCGCTTTGTTGCTCCTGTCTGCTTCCGCCATGTGCTCACGCCAGCCGCGAAAGCTCGAGCCTGGAGACGACGGCTTCACGTTGCAAAGTCCCGAGTTTGAGGGTGCCAAGGGTGCCGTGAGTCGTTTGCCTGCTCCCTCCATATCCTTTGATCGAGGAAGATGCGGGATCGTTTGAAGGCGATCAATGCTAAAGAGGGCGACGAGGCCATGTCAAGCAGTCCTTGCTGCAAGACATGGTGAATAGTGCGGCATGCGCTACAGGGAGCCACTCTGTGCTATCATGTGAAGTGCATCCTCCGCATGCACACATACTCCAGCCCTGCACAGCCCGACAACCTCATCACTGTCTCGACCGAAAATGCGAAGAATCTCGCCTTGTCTGCAATGTGGTGTCCCGCCTGTGTGAGAGAGCATCTGTCAGTTCGCTTGGGTGTTTTTGCCCACGTCGGTGTCGTGCCGCATGTGCTGCAGCATTTCGTGATGTCAGCGAAATCAGGTACATTGATCAGGAGACAGACCGCAAGAAGTTCGAAAAAGAAAGCCCCGATGCAGAGGCACCTTAGGGCTCATCTGGACCTGTCTTGGGATTGTTCCGTCCTGCAGGTCCTGAAGCGCCGCTACGACGGGGTGCGCCCCCTCTCTCCTGCTGTCGCTGGCCGAAGCTGTTCCTGCCGTCAGGCCTTGGAGAAGCCGAAGACCGAGCACGGAGACTCCCAAGCTCCAGGCTTCCTTTGGAGTCTTCCGATCTGATCGGAGGCTGGAGCTGCCACAAGAAGCCCCAGCTCCGAAGAAGAAGGAGACGCCAAGCTCGGGCTCGGGCCCAAGAGGTCGCTGTTTGTCTGACATGTCTTTTCAGTCGCGATGGTAAAGGCTTGGGCAGAAGTCTTCGCTTTTCAGTCTGCCATGGCAGGCATTTAGTAGCAACGCCCCTCAAGGCCACAGCGTTATAATGGACAATTTGCTAACACACACAGCCCGAGCCAGGGTTAGGGTGTTCAGAGTCCAGACTCTAGACGAGTCCGGTGTTTGTTTCGTTTCCAGGTGCTGGTGGAAACCTGGAGATCGGAAGAAGCATTGATGAGCTGCCCCGGCCTCGCTGCAACGATCGGCAAAATCGACTTGTACCAATGCTGTTGTTGCACGATTCCCGAGTCTGGCAAATGCCCCGGCCGCTCCACGTGCGGCCCACCGCGCCAGCCAAGCGCGAGAAGCCGCTGAGGCTGAGGCATCTGCCATCATGTGCTATAGACGGCAGCTCGTCGTAGATTTTTGGATCCGGATAGAAGGGATCACCGGCTCCTGACGTTAGGAGGATGAAGGCGAGGAGGAAGGCGGCGCCCTCTCCTGTCTTCCCTGTCTCGCCTCTGACTCTGAGCCTGTCTGGGTCCAGGAGTGGCTGACTACCTCGCAGAGCTCCAGAAACGCAGCCTGCAGAGAAGTAAGGAGAACAAGAAGTGGCCCAGACCTCAGAAGGGCCCCCCCCGGAAGGCAAAAAGAAGAAAGGTCGCCTTGTGGTGCTGTGCTGAGGTTGAAGAAGACGATAGTGAGGAGGAGCCGGATTCCCAGATCGAAAGCCCATAGCTCTGAGTGACCGCCGTGCCTGGGCTTTGGGCTCCAAGGTCCAGAAGATAGAAAGAAGGACCGATAGAGGGACGGCAAGTCCAAGTTCGAGCCATCACACACCAGCCTGTCAGGACTATGAGGACACGAAGGCTCTCGCCAGATGTTCCACTTAGTCCAATCTCTTCCTCCTTGAGCCCTGAGGTGCGGATGTTTGGAATCACCGCAGCGCCGGGAGCTTGTTCTTTCCTTATTCTGCTGCCGGCATCTTTCCGAACTGTGCAGTCTAGAGGTTAAGTGGCATCGGCTTTGCGTACACCTACGCTGCGTCAGAATCTTACCTTCATCTGCACCGGAGCATTGAGACATTGCGAATGCTGCATCGTCGGTGTCGATAGCGAACAGTCCCAGCGTTTGCATGTCGGATGATGCCAGCCAGATGCAATTAGAATCCCTCCGGTAGGTTCGCGTGAACAATTCCATGCTGCCGGGTGCAGTGTCGAGTGATTCTTCTGGTCGAACTTGTTGATGCAGACCCGTCTTGAACTTACGGTGCGTAGTCTGACATGCAAACCCCATATCCTGATTCGTATTGGAAAGACCAGCGGCAGCTGAACACCAGAACGTCTGACCCAAGCGGTCCATTTCGAATTGCCATGATTCTTGATGCGTCTGTTGCATGGAGCTTTGGCTCGATGCTTGGAGTCCTTCGCATAGTCCTGGCACAATCCCTTCTCTTCTGGCCCTTGCATATTGAAGGTATGGTGTGAGCATTGCTTTCAGCTTCGGTGAGGGCCCTGGGCTGCTTTCAAAAACGGATGGTTTCTTTTTGTTGGCTGGGACCCCCTGCAAGGCCTCGGGGCCATTGGCGGGCTCCTCTATCTCTCAGCGGCGGTCCCGGATCGGGGTTTGAGTGCAAACCTTCGAAGTGACCAACTGCTACCTTGAAGGGGCTGGCGTCCTATACGGACAATGCCGAGAACCCAATGGGCAGCGCGGCCGCATTGATCATTTGGAAGCACATCGCCAGTGATCGAGAGAGATGGCCAGGCTCCGCTTTGGGTGCGAGGCGGCTGCTCGTGCGGCGCATAGAAACCCTTCGGACTTGTCAGTGGGGTAGTTCTCTAAATTAGGGTCCCTTTTTGGGTCCCCAATGTAGTACGGCACCCTTATAATATGGACCCTAAAAGGGACCCCTAATTTAGAAAACTATCCCAGTGCGCGGGGAGGTCGCCAAATAGCCTGGCATAACTCGGGGCCTTTCTCTTCCAAATGGCCCATCCCGGATCCCGAACCGAAATTGTAAGCCACAGTGCTAGAGGCTCCTGTCAAGACCGCCTGTGCATGCAGCCGCGAGTCAACTATGTCGCATATGGTGTATATATATATATATACACCGAGTGAATAAGCAGTCCCTCCCAATAAATGGCTAATGCCGGACCCTAGGGCTTGTGATAGTTCGGAAGTATTCGTGATATAAGTAAATAAATAATAGATAGATAGATAGATAGATAGATAGATAGATATATATATATACTATATTATACACATACTTAATATGTTTTTTAAGCTAGGCCCTTCACTGTCTGAACTTCCTGAAGCTCTTAGGGGCTGGACTCTGTTCCTGAGCCCCAAGGCTAGAAGCAGAAGGAGAATGTTTCATGTTCTCACATGGTTGTCACCATGTCGATGCTGCAGCCGCTTGAAGTAGACAGTTGCACTTTGAGAGTGGGCAGCGGATATTAATCGGGTCTTCGGGAGATGACCCCTCCTTGCAAAGAAAGCCTTCACTGGACTCGGACCAGGAGCATGGACAACGTGCATCTGATGCCCTGATTACCCAACTGCGCATGAGCAGTCTGACCCCCTTTTGCGCATCGCACATCTCTCTGTAGAGCATGAAGGAAATGCGGCCTCCCATGCCATGCGGTTTTCGGTGCTCAGCTACAACGTTTTGCACAGCGCTGCAGCCAAGAGGCTCGGGTGCCCGGGCACCCCCCATCTCGGATCTCGCAATCACACGAGTGACCAGTGCTGGTACACCTTTGCTAACTGTCGGAGGCTTCGGAGCAGACAGTCTCCTCCTGCGCAGGGCTTCTGGGCCGATCGTCCCTCGGTCTGAGAAGCTGAAGCGGGGCGGTTTCGGCACCAAGAGACGGTTCGTTGAGGTCTGCAGAGAGCTGCAGAGCTGGTCTCACGACTGGCACCGGACATCGCCTGCTTGCAGGTGTCAGTTTCGTGTTCCGACTCGGACGTCCGAGTCCGAGGGACTTTTCTCCTCTGCCTCCCGTGCTCAGGAGTTCGACCCTGCAGCGAAGGAGACCTTTGAAAGGTACCTGCAGGGCTACCGCTGTGCATCCTGGTGGCGCTTTTTGTGATGAAGTGCATTCAGCAGAAGCGGAACTGAGCCAGAGGCCGTGATTTTGCAGAACGAGGATCTGCCACCAAAGGAGCCTTGAGAATTGCAAGTTCCGGGTCTCAGCCTTCAGAGCCCCGGTCTCTGCAGGACGGCTGTGCCATCTTCCTTCGCTCGGATCTGGTGGTGACAAAGACCCATTCCTTCCGGATTCGGGATGCAGTTGAGAGGCCTCCCCGTCCCATGCCCGCTCTCCGCAGCCCGCTACTTGCAGCCAATCCCTGGGAGTCGTTTTGCTTTCCGAGGCATTTCCCAGCTTCCCTGGACATCCGTGGCACCGCCGGCCTTGCAGCTGCAGCTCGGCTCATCCTTTTCTGTTTGTGCAAGGCTTCTCTTGGTCTGTGTCTCTCTGAAAGATCCTTGGGGGATTTTTAGGCCTTGTGGCGTGAGCTGCACGAGAAGCTGAGCGTAGCGGTCGTTCTGGCCTCAGGGGGTTCTCAGCATTCTTCTCGCTTCTGCCCATTGGGAGATTGTGCCGAGGCCGTCGAAATTGCCGACGAGACCTCCGGAAGGCACCGAGAAGTAATGCCAGGGAGGGCAATAAAATCTACGCTGTTTGCGCCTGTCAGGAAGCTCTGCGCCGCCCGGCCTGCATTTCGCATCGAGACTTGGCGTCGGTCCCTGTCTTGCCTTTTGGCTCCCGTGCCGCTGAGATCTCAACCAGTCACCTGTACTGGGACCCGCGGTATCCAGACTTGAAGCTGCTGCAAGCTCCATGGAAGCATTTGTGAACGGTGAGACAAACCTCCGCCCCGATGTAAGGAAAGCTTCGGGGTCGAGTTTGAACAGTCTGAGCCCGAAAAGACGGAGCGGCTTCCCAACTTCGGATAGACGGATAGGCTCTACGGAACTTGGTCTCGAGAGATCAGGAGGGCTTGTTGCACCCAAGGTCCTTGCTGTAACACAGGCCCTGGCTTTCTTCGTTCATAGAAAGCAGGCTGTGGTGGTTCGACAGCTGAGGCATTCCTCCTGGCGCGTGAGCTCGAAACAGTGGCGGCCACGGAGCTCATCCTGGCCGGAGATCTGAACAGAGACTCTGCTGGAACGGTATATATTATACTATGCTATACCATATTATACTATATTATGCTATATTATGCTAATAAGCTCGACCGATGTGATGGGAATCCATATGGGGAATCCTCAGGATGAGCCGAGGCACTCCTTTGGCAGATGGGCGCAGCTCGGGCGAGGGAGACCTCTCAGGCGTCTACGAGCTCCTTGTGACAGGCCGGGGCCCGCCGTTTTTCAAGTTTTCCTTCCGTACCGCCCTTGGTATTTGTTGTGAGAATCGGAGGCAGAGTGTCTGCTTTGCATCCACATCATCCAGTGCGGATGAGACCTGGGAGCGGAATCCTTCGCGGCGTCGGCACGAAGGAGCCGTGCAAGCGTCAAGATTGAGATCTGGATGCCTTCGATGTGAGCAGGACGTGCCAGATCTTCGAGTATCACCCTTTCACAGCGCCTACAAAGAAGCCCTTGGCTGCTGATCTTCATCTGAGGGTTGTTCAGACTATGGTCGCACTTTGGCTTTGACGGTGGTGTGGCATGTTCCTAAACTGCATGGGCACCAGCTATGACCAACTTCCGTCTACTGCAATGCAGTGGTCTTCGGCTGCGCTTCCTCTGAGGCTGCGAGCAGGCGGTCACGAACCTGACAAAGGATTTTCAGGGCTGCCTCGACTACATCCTTTACCGAGGTGCCGTTCTCCTCTTGTGATCACATCGCTTTCGCCCATGATGTTATTGCGGCTTCGCGATGGTTCATGCCTCCAGGTACAGGTCTGCAGTTGCGTGGCGTGCGTCCTTTGCCGGAGCAGTTGCCCGAACAGCTGCCATCAGAGGACTGGGTTCCGTCGGATTGTTTGCTAAATGTATGCATGATTGACCTCCAACACCTCCACCACCTCCAGCACCTCCCCTCTGTCACCTGTGCGACTGGCGACCTCAGCCCGCAGCACCTCAAAACGGACAGGCAGAAGCCTGCTATCACATGGCACGTACACTGCAAGTCTGCGGTGCCAACAGACAGCGTGTCTTGCCGCAACCTTCGTTGATGTTTTTTGACGACTATGCATGCGTGACCGCCGACCGCCAACACACACTCTCACCCTGAACAAGAAGCTTCCAATCCCAAGGACTAGAACAGTTCGACAAAGCGAAAGTGGCGCCGACGTGCAGTAGCCGAATATCAGTGCTGGAGCATCATGCACAGGTTAAATGCGCGGTGAAACGAGATGACATGAGATGAAGTGACAGCGCATGAGATGGCCGCGGTCTTCTGGTTGGGGGTGTGGGATGGCTGAAAGAAATCAAACCTGTAAGCGGCCACGCCTCCGGCCCAGACGGTCTGCTCAAGCTTTTCAAGAAAAGCGCGAATTGCAATGACCAGCAGCTGATCCCAAAAGATTGTCATCCTGTGTATCCTGCGCTTGTTGCTGGGGATGCTGTCGTCATTTGCAAGCAGCTTGCGTGGTTCTTGGATTCCAGAGATGCTGCAGCCTTCCAGGAACATCCGTCGGACCACCTGCCACTGTATGCAGACTTCGAGCTAGAGTAGATGCCGACGCGTTCGCAACAGATGGCAGCGGGCAGAGCAAAAGGTGCGAGAGGCGGTGGGCGCAGGTGCCCTGGAGCAGTGCGACGTAGTGCGACGCGTGCGCTGTTGCTCAGACTCCGGTCATCGTCCTCCTCGTCGTGCAGGGGTGGCCACGGATAGAAGCGCAGGAAAGCCCGGCTTGGTTGTGGCTGTCGGCCTGTCATGTGTGAGTGCTTCCTGGAGGTCCCGGAAATCGCCGAGCTGCACTTGCAGCCAGCACTTCTGCCTGCCATTCTGGGCTTCTTCGTGTACACGGTTGGCAAGGTGCCGCCAAGGCAGAGACAGGACCCTTACCAACAGCTGCTGCGGGCAGGTGGTGGCCGGTGTCTTTCAGTGATACATTCACGAATGTTTCACTTGGCTCACTCGGCACTTGGAGGTGTGGAGGAAGCAGTAGCTGAGTATGTATCTGTTCTTGTGCGGTGTGCTGGTGAGCCCCAGTTTCACACAAGAGTGATGCTTTCTCCGTTGGCAAAAGGCTTCTGATGTCCGAAGTTTCATACATCTGCACTGCCCTACAACCGAAACCTTCAGGAATGAACCCGCAGGTTCGTGCAGACACTTCGGCTTGAGCCAGGCAAAGGCCCTGAGGTTTTAAAGCCGAAGTCCATCGCAATGAAGCGCGCAGCAGGGGGCCTAGGCGAAGCGGATCCAGGACTAGCAGAGTGGCCAAGTGGCAGTGCCAGGGGTTTATATTCTACATTCTTTTATTTCATATGCAAGCTGTTGTGCATGTTCCATGATATTCCCTTCTATTATCTTCTGTTATGTTCTATTCTATTAGGTTCTGTTATGTTCTATTCTATTCTGTTCTGTAAATCATATAGATATGTACATCTAAACAGAAGAATATATATTTCTATGAAATGTTCCCAACTATGTATCATATATAACTTATATAACTTATACAACTTATATAACTTATACAACTTGTATAACTTATATAACTTACATAACTTATATATCTACTATGTTCCCGAGGCCATGCGCGTGTTCCTGGCCGCCGCCTTCGGCCAGGCCACCGGTGCAGCGGGGGCCGCGGCTGCCGCCACCGGGATGCTGAGCGCCACTCCCGTGTACGGAGCTCAAGAGCTGATATGTCATGTATATATATATATATATAACATATATCATATATATATATATATG